>LOEQ01004259.1:4731-39134 GCA_001685075.1 Bramus lutescens
CTACTTCCTGTCTGGTTGACCCACCTATACTTCCTGCCTGGCCAATCAGCGTTTTATTAAAGTACATGATTGACAGAATACAGATAATTCTCCTGCACCAGTCAGCTGGAGCACTGACCACAGACATCTGTTGTGGAATATTAGCTTAATTATTTAAAGATGTATTCCATTTGTTTAATTGCATAAGGAGGTGTTGCTGTTTTGTTTTGCCTGCCTAAAGTCTAATAAGGCACCTAAATGGCCAATAGCTAGGCAGGAGGTATAGGTGGGGCATCTGGACAGAAAGAGTAAGTAGGAAAAGGAATGTAGATACACACAGAGAAAGGGGGATGCTGAGGAAGTGCTGTGGACCAGACATGGAGGAAACAGGAAAGCAGGACATACAGGATGAAATAAAGGTAAAAAGCACTGAGGCAAAACAGATTAATAGAAACAGGTTAAATTAAGTTATACAAATTAGTGGGACAAGTATAGGCTAAAGGCCAAGCTTTCATAATTAATAAGAAGTCTCCTTGTCATTATTTGGGAGATGGCTAGCAGGTCAGAGAAAGAACTTGCCTAGAGACATCCATATATCCTCTTGGGTAGGTACATGCCACGGACCTCAGCATGGTCTCTTATGGCAATATAAACCTTGGATATCAACACAGAAAGCTTTTCTTAACTCTCACGAACAGTGCCATGTTCTGGTAATGAAAATTGATGCAAGTTTCAGGAGAAATATAAGAAGCCTGGAGGGTGGCCTTTGCAGAATCAACACACCAGAGCCCTGGTGCAAATAGGTGAAAAGGAAGGGGACCAACCACCATGCCAGGAAACAGGCAAAAGTCACAACGGTGTCTTGGCAGGGGGACTTGGGATACTGAGAAGGCATTGACAGATGGAACAGCATCTTAGGAGATGGATGAGATTCAGACAAACACTATAACATTTTGTTTTACTGAGGATGTTCTTAATGAAAGAAAGCAGGAGAGATTGAACAGGAAGAATGGAAAAGCTCTCCTAGAACATGTTTCTGAATGAGATGCTTGCTAGAAGAGAACCAGGTCATGCTCCGTGGTGAGGCATCCTGTCGAGAAGCAGATGTGGACAGATATTCAAGTAGGAAGACAGAGTGAGCCATCCAGGGGACCACTTCTCCAAGTCTCCATCTGGCATGGAGAATTTCCTGGAGTGAACCTTGTTAGTTGTCTCTGGCCCTTAATTAGATATAAAGAGCTAAGTATACTGTTGCATAAACATGAGGCTAGATCAGGGTCTCTATATGAAGAATGTAGCCCTGAGCTCTTAGCTATGGACCAGGAAATGAATACACAAGGGCAAAACTTGGAATATACTCAGGACCAGCACAACATTTTAAATGAGGCCTTAGGCCCAAAGCATCTAAACATGAAGCCAGATGCTGAAATTCATTTGTAGGGTCTAGGCTGGAAAATAATATTCTTAAGACATTTGATGGTGTGGGAGGTCCTTCTGTCTATGTGTTGCTTTTATTGGTTAATGAATAAAGAAACTGCCTTGGCCTGTTGATAGGGCAAAGCTTAGGTAGGTGGGGAAAAATGTACTGAATGCTGGGAGAAGGAAGGTGGAAAGAGAGATGCCATGGATCCGCCACCGGAGATAGACATGCTGAAACTTTGCTGGTAGGCCACGACCATGTGATGATACATAGATTAATAGAAATGGGTTAAATTAAGATGTAAGAGTTAGCCAATGAGAAGTTAGAGCTAATGGGCNCTATGTGTTGCTTTTATTGGTTAATGAATAAAGAAACTGCCTTGGCCTGTTGATAGGGCAAAGCTTAGGTAGGTGGGGAAAAATGTACTGAATGCTGGGAGAAGGAAGGTGGAAAGAGAGATGCCATGGATCCGCCACCGGAGATAGACATGCTGAAACTTTGCTGGTAGGCCACGACCATGTGATGATACATAGATTAATAGAAATGGGTTAAATTAAGATGTAAGAGTTAGCCAATGAGAAGTTAGAGCTAATGGGCCAAGCGCAATTTAATTAATAGAGTTTCTGTGTGGAGCTAAACTAGCTGGGCGGCCGGGACAAACAAGCGGACCCTCTTCCTACAATGTGACACCTTCCCCCTCCACCAATGACACACATTCTTCTGTGAAGGCTTGTGATTGGTCATTGAACCTGCTCACAAGCGAGTGTTTGATAGTTAATCCATGGAACTGACCAGTAAGGAGCCCAGAAAATTATCAGAGCTAACAAGAAGACAGATTTGAAGAACACCAACCCCAAATGAAATTCATTTCCTTTCTCCTATTCAAGATCATTAAGAACTAAACACTTCAAATGACAAATCACAAATGACATATTTATAAAGGTAAATAAAAGACACTATGACAAGAAGTCCAGTAGGAAATGAAAACAAATTGCATTCATTCAAGGAGGAAATGAAATGAGCCGCCAAATTTAAATGTGTTTTTGATACCATAAAATAGACTAGGAAGCAGGGGAAAGGATAATGGGGACACAGTTTCTTTTTAAGCCTGCTAGTAAAGCAAGAGCATAAGACTAAAGATGACTTTAAAATGGCTGAGGCACTGATGCGATTGCATTAATTTGTCTTTAATAAGAGAGATAGAACCAAGTAGTCATTTCAATTAGTTGGTAATGTAGAGCTTGCAAAAAAAAATGTCCACAGCTGGTAGGAAAAACCTGGAGCCTGTATAAATGTACAGCTCAGCAAGTCTGGATGATACCTGTTCTGAAAAGTGAGGATTGTAAATAATCCACAGAATGCAAGGGGAGGAGACGGCAGAGTGGGAGGGAGAGATGGTGGGTTGCATGAGAGATGGCAGCTGGTGCCTAAGGAGTGAATTTTGCGTGCAGGGGAAGATGGATTATGTAGGTGAGGTGTGTGAGATAGCATCGTCACAGTTCTGGAAGCAGCCACACATGCTTGTGACCCCATCAGTGACTATGTTCCTTGGAGGGTAATCATGAATAAGGGGTTATAGGTGTTGCTTGGCACCATCATGTTCGCCAGCATGTCTTTTACCTGGTCAAGACAGCTGGCCAGATCATCATGCAAAGACTAACTTAATGTATTAATTTTTTATATGAGCAAACAAAATAGTGGGTTTTATCAAGGCATTTCATGCATACTTGTCACACTATACTCTCATTTCCTTCATTCTCCCAAGCCAACCTTAAACACCCTTGTTAGACTCTGTCAGTCCAGCAAGTATTTGACGGGCATACATTGTTTGCCTCCTCTGTGCTGGAGGGATATAGGTTACAAAAGTAGGCTTTATTCCACCTGTCATTGTGGAACTTATGGACTTGATAAGGCAGCAAAACATAAATTAGAAAATAAAGCAAAATAGTGTAAGCTAACATGTCAGCGGATGTGGTATAGGCTTTTAGAGATAGGCAGAGGATAGTGGTGCTAAAATGAAAGTGAAGAAGAAGAGAGGCATCAGGGAGGTGGAGCTTAATACAGACTGTAGGATGGGAAGGTCCGGCAGGGAGGAGAGTAGGGACTCTTGTTGGAGAATTGGTGGCAGACACTGTGTGTGCAGCAAGGAAGATGGTCTCATAAACAGCCAGAATAGACAGCTTGGGCTGCAACCTCTTACATCAGAGCAGGAAGGAAGAACACTAGCTACAAACAGTTAAAGGACTGGAAAAAGAAAAGGACAAGGTTTAGTAAGCAGGGAGTGTTTATGATGTGGGATTTCCCTCTGTATGCTGTGAATACCGATGGTTAATAAAGAAACTGCTTTGGACCTATAGCAAGGCAGAACTTAGCTAGGCAGGGAAAACTAAACTGAACGCTGGGAGAGAGAGGTCAGAGTCAGGGAGAAGCCATGGAGCCACCACCAGAGACAGACATGCTGAAACTTTGCTGGTAGGCCACAACCTTGTGGTGATGCACAGATTAATGGAAATGGGTTAAATTAAGATATACGAGTTAGCAAATAAGAAGCTAGAGCTAATGGACCAAGCAGTGTTTAGTTAATATAATTTCTGTGTGATTATTTTGGGGCCGAGCTGCTTGGAACCAACAAATGGCCCCTTACAACATGTTTACAAATTCTTGAGTAAGAGAGTGGCATAGGAGACCAGCTTTTGCCCAATCACAAAGAACACAAACTGGATCAGAACATGGACAGTGTGCCTCTAAAATAATCCTAACTTTACCTACTCTCACTATGATCTATAATTTCTCAGGTAAATGAGTGATTTATTTCCCTCATTGGGTATTCTGATGCTGTCTGTGACTCTGTTTGCCTGTTTCTACATGGAAGACAGAAAGAACCTGTAAGTCTATAATTATATCATCCTTCTTTTGAGAACCCTCATAAGGTTCACCAAGAAGAAGCATGAGTCCATACAATGTCCCAAAACAATGCCTCTCCAGAGCCTGCCTTAAATACATTCTCAGGCATTGTGTTTAACTGCTATATTCCTCACTCATGGCTACTCCTCAAATATGATTGGTACAGTCCTGACACAGGACTGCTAACCTATATACCTGCTTTTTGTGATTAGATAATTCTTCCCCTTAGTGTGCGACCCTTTCTTTTTTCAGGTCTTCTGAAAAGTATTGTTTNTCTTTATTAACCAATTAAAGTAACACATAGACAGATGACCCTCCTACATCATTCCCCTTAGTGTGCGACCCTTTCTTTTTTCAGGTCTTCTGAAAAGTATTGTTTTCTCAATGAGACTTACTATTCTTTTCTCACTACTGCGGCAAAATACCTGACAGAATTGATTCAAGGGGGCAGGGTTTATTTTGTCTCAAGGTTTTAGGGAGTATGGTTCAGTGGGGAAGGCTACATGGAACAATTCCCATGGCAGCAAAGCACAAGGCATTGGCTTGTTTACATCATGACCACAGACCAAGAAGTAGAGAGTAGAACTGGCGGCAGGACAACTCCTAGTCCGCTACTTCAGCCACCCAGGCCTCACATCCTAAACACTCACAAAGCTTGAAAGTCACAGACATGATGCAGGCCAAAGACTAAAAATGTGAGCCTGTGGGGGACATCTCAGAGTCAAACCAAGGCATTCCACCAACGGCTCCCAAAGGCCGGTGGCTAGTTCACAAGGAAAAATGCACCCGATCTAACTTCAGAAGTTCCCTTGGTCTAAAGACTCAGCACTGTTCAAAAATTCAGACTCACTTAAGAGGCCCAAGGCAAATTACTAGCTATGAGTCTGTAAAAAAAAAACACAATAAGCTAAATAACTCCAATGCATAATTCCAGAGAAAGCATTCCCATTCCAAAGGGAAGAATGAAGATACAGAAAGGACAGATTGGACCAGGTTATTTACAGTGGATCAGGGGAAAAAAATTAAGTCTGCTAGATCCTTATCTGGCATCCAGCCCATGAGGTAGCATGATGTGAGATCCAACAGGTTCAGGTTCGGGCAACCCTGTCCCTATGGCTTTGCCTTTTGTAGTACACATGCCTTCTTCTTTACATTTGCTCCATTTGGCTCCTGAAGACTTCCTTGGTGATGTGTTGTGATGCTGGCCTCTCCAGCACCCTTGTGTCTCAACTGTCGCTCAGGTTTCAACTCCATCGCTTCAAATGTTGAATTCTCACAGCTTCTCTGCATTCAGCCTATGAAGCACTGCTTGGCCTTACTGGCTTCTTCTAGAACCTAGGTGCAAGAATTCATGACCTTAAAGCTCTTACATTCTGCATGGTTACAGAATCAGAATAACATGGTTGATCTCTTGCCTGAGATGTGACCATGTTTCCTTGGCTACAGCATCTTCTGAGCACAAAGGTTACTGAATCCAGAAAACCATTTCCATAAACAGTCATTTTGGAGCAGAAAAT
This sequence comes from Bramus lutescens, assembly GCA_001685075.1. Lineage (NCBI taxonomy): Eukaryota > Metazoa > Chordata > Mammalia > Rodentia > Cricetidae > Bramus > Bramus lutescens. Next base: position 10,552 of record LOEQ01004259.1, read on the forward strand.
CCCCTATGATTCTACCATTTTCATATACAATCCTTTTAAAGAATCATTTTCCATGTAGCTTAGTATTTTCATACCCTGGAGCATTCAGTGGCTCAGGGTCTTGTGTTCTAGGCAGTTTTCCTCAGTGGAAAGTACACAGTAACAGGAATGCCTTTAGCAACTGTCATGGTTTTTGTCAACGGTGGTTAACTCATTAAAACTTTGAAGACTTTCAAAGTTCCTTGACTCGCCACACTGCTTATTTCAGGCCAGTGAGATGGCTCAGCTGGTAGGAGTACTTGCTTCCAAGGCTGCTGACTTAACTTTGATTCTAAGAACCCAGTGGTAGAAGGAGAGAACTGCGTCTTGTAAGCCGTCCTCTGACTCCCACAACCATGCTGTGTGCTGTGGTTTACATGCACCCACATGATATAGACATCACAGACACACACAGACACAGACACACACACACACACACACACACTAAAAGAAATAAATGTTTAAAAACCATCCATTTTTCGTGTCATTCATTTCAACATTTTTCTCTGAACTTGCAGTATAAACATGTTAAAATCATCCAGCTACAATCATGTCACAATCTGAGAATTATGCAGCCCTGAAATTTCCTCTACCAAGCCAATAGCAACCGCTTTTCTTCTCCCTGTCACGAAATAGCTGGGAGAAGTCAATTAAGCGAGGAGCGGTTTACGCTGGCTCATCATTTCAGTCAGTACCGTCCATCCTGGGCGTGGGAAACATTCATGCAAGGCAGCCGAGAGGGGCTGTGACCACGGTGGCAGACGGTAAGGCAGTGGTTTGTTTACATCATGACCACAGGCCAGGCAGCAGAACAGCACAGTGAAGGCAGAAGGCCTCCACAGTGATCGACTTCAGCCAATCACAGCCAGTCCCCACCTTCTAAATCCACAGTTTTCAACCTGTGGGGCAAGACCCCTTTCACATGGGGCACTTGAGATTATCTGCACATCATATATTTACATTTCATAATAACAGCGAATTATAGTTATAAGGTAGCAACAATAATAATTTTATGGTTGGTGGTACCACAGCATGAGGAACGGAATTAAAGCAGTGGTTCTTAACCTGTAGATCATGAATCCTCGGGGTTTATCTTTTTGCATGACTCCTTGGGGTTGACCTTTTTGTAGTGGCTGCACATTAGATAGCCTGCATATCAGATATTTATATTGCAATTCATAGAGTAGCAAAATTACTGTTATGAAGTAGCAAAGAAAATAATTTAATGATTGTGGGCCATCACAACTTGAGGAACTGTATTAAAGGGTCACGGCATTAGGAAGGTTGAGGACCACTGCTCTAAAGGCTTCATAGACTTCACAATCATACCACACGTTGGGGGTCAAGCATTCAAATCACGAGCCTTTGGAAGACATTTCAGATTCAAAACATAAGTTGCTTTTTCTGGTCACTTTTTTGAAGATATGAGTCTTCTACCCAACAACAATTTCTGCTCTCTTTCTTCTTCTTTTCCTTTGAGATTCCTTGGAAAAATTTAATGAAATCTCAAATTTTTTATTGTTTTTTATTGTGCTATACATTTTCTCCACTCCCCTCCAATCCTCCCCTTTCCCCTTTTACTCTCCCCCGTGACCCCCACACTCCCAATTTACTCAGGATTTCTAGTCTTTTTCTTCTTTTTACATAGTAGATCCGTTTCTTGGTTACCTCACTCAATATGTTTTCTTTCTAGATCCTTCCATTTTCCTGGATGCTATTATTTTTTACTACTGTATAGTACTCCATTGTGTAAATATACCACATTTTCCTTATCCATTCTTCAGTTGAGGGGCATCTAGGTTGTTTCTAGGTTCTGGCTATTACGAATAATGGTGCTATGAACATAGTTGAGCACATGTCCTTGTGGTATGATTGAGCATCCTTTGGGTGTATACCCAAAAGTGGCATTGCTGGGTCTTAAGGTAAATTGTTTCCTAATTTTCTGAGAAATTGCCATACAGACTTCCAAAGTGGCTGCACAAGTTTGCACTCCTACCAACAATGGAGGGGTGTGTTCCCCTTACCCCAAATTCTCTCCAGCATAAGCTGTCATTGATGGTTTTGATCTTGGCCATTCTGACAGATGGAATCCCAAGATTGTTTTGATTTGCATTTCTCTGATGGCTAAGGATGTTGAGCATTTCATTCTTTCAGCCATTTGAGATTCCTCTGCTGGGAGTTCTCTGTTTCAGTCTGTAACCCATAGTTTTATTGGATTTTCTTTTGATGTCAAGTTTCTTGAGTTCTTTATATATTTTGGAGATCAGTCCTCTGTTCAATGTGGGGTTGGTAAAGATCTTTTCCCATTCTGTAGGCTACAATTTTATCTCATTGACTGTGCCTTTTACAGAAGTTTCTCAGTTGGAGATCAAGGGATATACATCAGAGAAGAAGTCAACCTCTCACTATTCTCTGATGATATGACAGTATACATAAGTGATCCCAAAAATTCTACCAGGGAACTCTTACAACTCATAAACAGCTTTAGTAATGTAGCAGGATACAAGATTAACTAAAAAAAAATCAGTAGCCCTTCTCTATATAGATGATGATAAATGGGCTGAGAAAGAAGTCAGAGAAACATGGCACTTTACAATAGCCATAAATAACATAAAATACCCTGGGGGTAACTCTAACCAAACAAGTGGAAGACCTGTATGACAAGAACCTTAAAACTTTGAAGATAGAAATTGAAGAGGACACCAGAAAATGGAAAGCTCTCCATGCTCTTGGGTAGGTAGAATTAGCAGAGTAAAAATAGCAACCTTTCTTCTTTTAGTGTTCATGCATTGGTATTATTCTAGCATATTAATACAATTATTTTAAATTGTTCATTCTCTTTTTCCCTCCAACTGTGCCCATGAGTGGGAACAATTATTTGTTCTGTTTATTTGCATGTTCTCAAGAATCTGTAACAGAGCTTTGAAGAAAGTTCACTGGATTCCTTCAATGATTGCATGGGTGAATGAATATCACAAAAACGTAGGAAGATGTGACAAAGATGACAGTGGAGAGAAGCTGGAAGAGTGGAGAAAAGGGCAAAACCACAGACAGACTGCTATTTACACTGGGGCCTTTGGATGATTAGCTGGATGAACTGAGGAAAGTCAAAGCCTCTCAGCAAATCCCTGCAGCCATTTAACATGTCTTAAACACCAGCTGATGAGGTCATGGTTTTATGAAGAAGAATCATCTTGGAACTAAGTAAACATAAATCAGACTCATTAAATAGCCATCTGCATGAATAAACCTCAACATCCTTTTCCTATTTATTTCCAATGGGGTTCAGAAATACGCATTTTTCTCCTTCTATTTTTAATTATGTTTGATAATCACTGCAGAGGGTTGTTTTAATCTAGCCAGAATTCTAACATCGGTATGCTACAGTCCTTCAAGAGCTCAGTTTTAAAGTGGCATTTTGAGATTTCTATGAGAAATATTGCAAACCATTGCTTTAAAGGATAAATCCCAAAGAACGCATACAAAGGAATATGTAAGCCATGTGAAGGAACACAATACAAGGCAAATGATGTGAAGGAAAAGGAAAATAGTAATAGGGTGGGTTATTTTTCCTAAAGTGATGCTATAAATAACATGCTTGGAACAAGAAATGAGGTCAGATTAATGAAAGAAAAAGCAAACAGGATGGGTGTGGAGGAGGGTGTGCCTGCTCATGACCTCAAATGGACAACAAGGTGCAGGAAGGCAGCTTTGAAGAAAATGCTTACCCTGCCATCAGCATCCATCTGGCGATAAGGGGTCCAGATGGCCTGAAGACACAAAAAGAAACAGTGTCCTTAGAGTTCCTGAGTGGGGAAGGAGGGAGGTGCATGATGGATTCCTTTTCAGACAAGCGACAGGTAGAACAAACTTAGGTATCAGCTCAGAGATGACACTAGAGCATCACTGTTGTCTTCCCATCTAAAGTCTTGCTGGGTTTCTTCCAGGTGAGTTAAATACCCACAGCTCTTCTTGAGTTGTCCTCTTCTGCTTACCCCTTTCATTTTAAAGTTGTGACAAAGGTGCAAAGTCTCACAAAGAACCAAGTGGGTAATCATGTTCCTCAGACACCTGCCAAGCCAGGCCCTGTGTTCCCACACGTCCACAACAGAGCTGCTTCAGGGCTAGAAATACAAGGAACTTGGTAACTGCTATATTACCTTCATGCTCTCTCTCTCTCTCTCTCTCTCTCTCTCAGCACATCTGTGTATTATTTTTTAGAAATTTTCATTCTGGGGCATCGTCTTTAGCTTGGACAGAATTCACTCCTATTCAAACTATTTTCAGAACAACAGATTTAAATTCCAGGAAAAACTCCAGAAAGAAACAAACCAAATTTCCCATGAGATGAAGAAATATATATATTAGGTCTCTATGATTGAGTGGCAAAAATATATAGAGAAAACATAAATATTACGTTGTCATGTACAGAATGTTTTTAGCTTGTAAAGCAATTGATAATCACAAGAATGCAAGCAACTCCAGATTCCTCCAGTTCCTATCTGGTTGTGGAATATGAGAAAATACACTACCATTCTCCCTTCAAGAGAGGACCAACTTCCAGGTCCCAGCCTCCATAGCTGACCCATTGCAGAGAGTCACCTGCCTTCAAAGTTCCCAAGTTCCCAAGGATATGCCCTTCTCAGGGGTAGTATGCATCCAATGACTGAGGGAAGCAGAGGTAAGAAAGTCCAGCTGTGTCACTCCAATATTGGGATAATCGAATGGACCAGACATTTTGTGTGTGTGGTTGTTTTTTAAAACTCCCTTTCCCACAGATATTCAACCCTGATAGACACCATTCTAAATCCTACCCCACATGTTTTCTATAGAACCTATCTTGAAAGCTTGTTTAGGAATGACCCTAGAAAGCATCCAACTCATAAAAGATGGAACATTGAAAGTTGGGGATGGTAGCTCATGCCTGTGATTCCCAGCACTTGGGAGGCTGTGTAAGAGAACTGTTAGAAATTTAGGGACAGCTTGAGTTATATAGGGAAATTTCAGGACAACCTGTATTACAGTAAAACCTATCTCAATCCCCCATTACCAAAGAGTTGATGGGACCAGGTACCTACTGGCAGAAAGTGACGGTCTAATGATTGACATGAACTGTTGCAGCCATAGAAGGGAAGGTACTGGCAGGTGAGGGCTATGAGAAGTAATAAATAGTAATGGTAGCAGTGGCTCATGGGAGTGTTGCTGAGGACGACTACTATATTCTAAAGACAGTGAGTAATTGTGTGGAATCTCTAGGCAGCTGAAAGCCAGGTATGGAAAGCAGAGAATTTCCCTGCTCTGTTATAAAGAGGCTCTCACATCCGGCTTCAGGAGGAGAGAAACAAACTGAAACTCAAGCTCAGTGCAAAATCTACCACTGATTTTCTGAGGTGACTAAGTAGCTATCCAAGGAGGAGCTATTCTTCAGACCTGGTTAAGGTCAGGAACCCTGACAGAGACATCTGGAAAGACGTATCTGAAAAACCCAAATCTCAAATCTCTTTAATCCTAGAGTATCTCGATAAACGTGTGTGGGCCTGTGTATGCATGTGTGTGCGCACACACACACACACATATTCTAAAGACTAAATATATATCAAAATTTACTCCACATGAATTTGTACTGTCCGATATTTTCTAAACAGGAAAGAATATAAAATACATGTTCAAACCAATAGTCACATGTGCCATCCAGACCTGTAACCTAAATTACCCAGATCTAAAAGAGGTACCATATTTAACACAGTGACTGGAGGTGAGAGCATTACGTGGTTGAGTGTGAATCCTATTAGCTCTGGAAAATGTGTGAAAGTCAATGAAGTCCTCCTCATGTCAGGTCATTATACAACTCCACGTGCCAAGCCAAATCTGGCACTTCTGTTTTTCCTGGTGTTAGCCAGTATGTATTAGCAGGACTCACAACTTCTTTAGCATAGAATTCTGCTACTCTCCTACCAAGCTCAGTATGTCTCTACTGATTATCCTTCAATCCTACCTATAGATCTAGAAGTTAGAATGAATGAGGGAAGTTATGAGTTATGTCTTTAGAGCGAGACTTCGAGTTTTCAGACAAGGAGGAACTATGAGCTCTAATTAGGGAGAGGTGGGTTCCTGCTTCAGGCTCATGGGTATTGCACAGTGGACAGTGGACTTGGTTTGTTACCAGGGTTTTAGTTCTGAAATTATAACATTCTGGGAAGCCCCCTAGATGCATTCTATATGTATGTATGTGTGTAGTCCCAAAACATTTGGAACATGAACAGAGAATATCATTTATCTAATATATCTTATGGAGCTGTCCAAGCAAGAAATAATTGGAAGTCTATAGGCCTTGTCCAGTAATATGAATTCCAGAGACAAATTCTACAATAATTCAAAGAAGTGAAATTCCAAGCTCAGCCTGGTGTAGGCACATACCTTTAATCTCAGCACTCAGGAGGTAGAGGCATATCTTTGTGAGTTCAAGGCCAGCCTGAGCTACGTAGTGACTCTAGGACAGCCAGACTTCCATAGAAAAATCCTGTCCTCCAATATAAATAAATAAGGAAGAAAGAAAAAGAAATTCTTCAAAGTTTATTTTAAATGTCAGTAAATTGTTTAAAACTCTAGTTGTTGAAAGTAGCTAGACATCTTTTTTTTATTTCTTATCTTCACCTTTTACCATGGAGAAATGAAATAAAAGGCACGAATCTTCTCTTCATGTTCTCAAGATGGAGTTTCCACACCTGGAGATACTGCTGTGGTGCATATTTGGGTGCACCAGAAGGTTTTCATCTTTGAGTGAGGCTCCTGGGAGGAAAAGGGTCTATAACACACCCAGGCTGACCCCATGGTAGGAAAAATGCTTTGTGAACCTCACAGTAGCTTTAGTGCGGAAATCATAGCATAAAGCACTGAAGGCCAGCACAAGGGTAAGACCATTTTCAGATGAGATAAGACACTGTGATCAAGTAGGAGCAGGACTTGAAGACACACAGTCCATTCTGCACACAGCCCACACTTTTGTGCCACAGCTACACTTGTGCCTTTCTCTCAGATCAGCACTGTGGTCCTGGGGGGGGAGTGGGGTTCTTTTATAACTGGTTAAAAGAGGAACTTGGTTTAGGGAGGTTCTATGAGCTGCACGCCTGTCCCTCCATATCTCACACTGAAATTCAATGGGCAATGTAATAGTGCGAAGAGGTGGGACTGGACACGGTGAGTAGGTAGACTGTCCAACTATAAAAATCCAGTCGGCCCCCCTTCTAGCTCTCTCAAGTCATTGGTTTCATCTATAAGATGGTGCAATTGGCAGATGTCTGTCCTTCAGTCCTTGACTTTAGGCTTCAGAATGTGTAACGAATAAATGATGGCTCGTTTTTAACTTACTCAGTCTCAGGTTGTTACAACAGCATAAAATAGACTAGGATAGCAAGTGGGCGTAAGGTCAAATAGAGGACACCTGCATTGCAGGCCTATTCAGGAGTGCTTTGAAAAGACGTGGGATGGAAAAGTGTTCTCAAAGAGCCCAGCTTCAGAAGCTATGCATGTTTAAATGCACAAATGGTGCTGCATCTGTACTCGTGCAAGAGAGGGGCAGGACTCATTGGAAGTGGTGAATGGATGAGCTGTTAGTCATGGATCTGAAAGTGGAATGGAACATTTAGGACAAGGGAGTCTCACATGGGTATATGTGACTGAGTCCAAAGGATGAGGATGTGTTGCCATATAACATCCACTAACCCATGTAATTGAAGAAGCAGAATGCGATCACTTGGGTGAGAGGGTTGAGCAGGCTGAAGCACACCTGGTGGACATTAACCACTTAGCCTTGAATAGGCACATGAAAGGATGGCCACAGGGGAGGAGACAGGTGTCATGAATGTGGCTAGCAGTATGGACTCTTGCTTTCAGCAGGACTTCCAAACTATTGCTGCCAGCCAACAGCCAACCTGTGAGCAGCAATGCAAGTCTGAGTCACCAGCATGGCTTAAGAGATCAACTAGCTTTTTGGAGACACACAAAGCCTCTTGGTACTGTCTATCTTAAATAGACACATCCTGTGTATCGATTTACCTTTCCCTTTTGTAAGCCTTCAGCAAACACAACTTGAGTACTGAGAGCATGTGGCTCTCTGGCATGACCCCATGTGTGTTAACAATGTTGAGTCACACACATGGGTTCTTTTAAAGTCAAGAAAATGAAGTAGGTCCACTTCACTGGATATTTAGCATAAGGTGACATTTAGAAATTGCCTGAAAGCCAGCTGCAGAAATATGGTCTCACCAAAACCATGGGGAAGCTGCTCTTGAGAAGATTCCCAAAATGAATGTCAGTGTTAAGCATATAAGACAGACATGAAGTATCATAGGGCTCCTCCTCCAAGGAAAGGCTTGCAAAGCCTGCCGCCAGCCTTGCGAGTGCTTCCGTAGTTGCAGACAATGGCTTTGCCTCCTAGAGTGACCCATATTCAACAGCTGATGGAGACAGAGACACATTGGACTATTTGGCCCAACTGTGATAAGCTATGCATGCTGCAGCTGCAGCAATGATACATGCAGTAGGTTAGGTTAGTTGCCTGATCCTACTTCCTGTCCTAAGATGCACAGCTACAGATGCCTAATATTTACCCTACACCCCAATTCCTTTTGTTGTTTGCAGTCTGCAAACACAACATGCATATTCTCAGAATATATAGAGAAGATATATAGAGAAGGTCTTCTGGAGCTGGCTTAGGAGACCTCGCCTTTTCCTCCTCATATACTCCACTCCTACTACACACCACCTGCACTGGGGAGCAGCAACCCAGCTGTTTCCTTCCTGGCCTTTGATGATGTCTTGTTATCCTGTTCTGGAATCCTCTCGACACAGCAAAGCTGCACTGCCTTGCTCTCCTGATGACATCACACTGCCTTTTTAGAAATGGGCAACTGAAGAGGATTCTTTTCTTCTTCTCCTTCTTCCTCTTCTTCTTCATCATCATCATTTTTTTTTCTTCGAGACAGGGTTTCTCTGTAGTTTTGGAGCCTGTCCTGGAACTCACTCTGTAGACTAGGCTGGCCTCAAACTCACAAAGATGTACCTGCCCTTTGCCTCCTTAGCGCTGGGATTAGAGTTGTGCGGCACCAACGCCAAGCAAGAGTGGGGGTGCTCTTTGTATGCACAGCAGAGAAGGGTACAGTGGCGCCATTTCTCACATCTAACTGCAGCACACAGAAGAGGCTGAAATGTGAGGACAATGGGCTGAAGCATGAGGCCCTTTTCCTTCAGTCCCCATCTTCATGCTCCCATCTTAAGCCCCAATGTTTGGAGTAGGGCAAAGGGTGCAGACTCTGGGGGTTGAACCCACTGTAGCGGTGCCTGGTCCGAGAGGCTCTTATGGGGATAAGCAGGCTGGTTTTGGAACAAAGGGCCATTCCTGGAAAATCCTGGAAGCCTGTTGGATCACAGAAGGGGACATCTGTGTCAGGACATTTTTTTGCGTGTTAGAAAAGGTTCTGCTTTTCCTTTAGCCAGGATAGAAGTCACAGAGCTGCTCCACACAGCTCACAATTAGTCACTGCATGCTCAAGTCTCAGTCTCTATGTGCCCGTGTAGGAAATCTCCAATTGGTGATCTGGCAATGGGGAGCTGTCAATATCCATATGCCTTTCTGCAATTAAGAAGACCATCCGTGCCAAGCTATACAAGGTAGGGAGGGAGCACAGCAGCATTGCTGCTTAGCAAAGCTGCTGCTTTCTTTGCTCTGCTTGGAGCAGACAGATGCATGGGCAAAGGAGGGAAACCCTCACTGAACTCTGGGCCTTACCACTAGCAGGAGGGAAAGGATTTCAAGGGGAGGCGCCCAGGAGACCGTGCACAAGATAGATACACTACGTAAAGTAACGCCAAGTGGGAAATGTTAGACCAGAATTGCAGAGGGCTATTTAAAGTCCAAGTTACGAACTGCTTATTTTCTGAGTGATTCACCATCTAATTTCTCCAGAGCTTTTTCAAAAGATATAGAAGGGAATCCCCCGTCCCCTGACACATCCCCTTGTATTTTGGTTGAAACAGAAATCTAAACTTGAGGCTAAAATTGAGGCATTTCTTGGAACCTCTAGAGTGAAGAACAGAGAGGCCCAAACATTTGACATGCATTGCATGCATATCTAACCACTGAGACAAGTCATTTGAATTTTGTGTTATCATTTACTGTTTTAAATTTGCACAAGTGAACCATGTGTGTGGAACATGTCTGTGTCTCGGTTTGCACGACCATCTCTCACCCACATAACCTCCAGCTTAAGGCACTTTCAGGGAACTTTTCTGGAGTGGGTGTCAGAGTGTGGTCCTCTTTTTTTTTTTTATTCTGAAGCTGATTTTTGTTTGTTTGTTCTTACATTTTGAGCACTATAAATATTCATGTGATTTTTAAAAAAAATATGGGACTACCTGGCTATGATTCTAAGGTACAAGAACTGACTGAGAAACAGTGAAAGACTGCGATAGTCTAGTGATACAATGAAAGGGGCAAACATTTGCCTTTCCTCTGGGCATTTGTAGAAGACCTAGAATAATTGTTTAGATATTAGTTGTATTTACTGGCTACCATGGGTCATGAAGAGGGGATGATACCAGGGATTTGTGGGAGAAGCTGACTCCAGCTCCCAGTGTGCAGGGTGCAATCTTTCTAAAGACGAGGCTCAGCAGCATCACCTTGGGAGCTTAAAACGGGCCGCAGTAACAGTACATACATGTGGGAATCAGGCTGCAGTTATAATACATACATGAGGGAATCAGCAATTGATACAGGCCAGTGCTCTGTTTTTTTTTTTCTCCATGTAAGCCTATTTTTTTTCTTTTTGAGCCAATGTCTTATTTTTTTTTCTCCATGTAAGCCTATTTTTTTTCTTTTTGAGCCAATGTCTTATGTAGCCAAGGTTGGCCTTGAACTTGATATGTAGCTGATGATACCTTTGAAATCCTGATACTTCTGCCTCTATGGTCCATGTGATAGAATTACAGGTGTGTACCACGAGCCCAGTATGTAGTGAGGTAACTTATTAACTCTCTTATATATTTTCTTTAGTCTTCCACGTTGGTTAATGGCTCATGCTTTCCTCTGTGTTCTTCAGCATACAAAGGGTATGTGGGATGTTTGTTTCCATGCATTTGTCCCCTAAGTCTACACTTTCTGGCAGGCATATATAGTCTGTAGACCTTCTATACTGTTCATGGACTAGGAATGGAATTTCTTCCTTAAAGAGCTGTAGTAAATAAGGAAACATTGAGAGACAGCAGGAAAAGCTCAGCAACAAAAATAGTAGGGTTCATATAATCATCACCAAGACTCAATGATGTCAGCGAGAATGGCACAACAGTGTTAGAAAAGCCAACAATTAAACTACAATGACCACATGACCTGTAGGTCCACTCTCAGGTATGTCTCCAAGGGAGGCCAAGCCATTCCACATGGAAACTGTACATACATGTTCGCAGCAGTATCGTTCACAATTCCTAATTATTTCCCAAAGGCAAATGCTCTAAATGTCCCAAGCTAAAGGGTACAATCTGTTATGGTGACCCTGCTTTATGAATGACAGAAATGCAGGAGGCAACAAGATTATCTTTGGAAGCAAGAGGCAAATGAAAGGTACGGATCACCAAGGACCACCTATTGCATAAAGCTGAATACATGCAATGCCCAGAACAAGCAGCTAATGGAGACAGGAGAATGTGGTTTCCCAAAGACCAAGTCAGGAGCTTCTTGGAAACTCTAATGTGTATAAGTTTACTCTGGAGAGCATGAACAAAATTGAAAATCTACTGTGGTAATGATAGTTCATAACCCTGTAAATATACTAAAGCCTATGGAATTGGATACTTTTTATAAGGATGAATTATAGATCTCAATAAAAGGTTACTTTTTAAATGTGGTTCCTGGATTTTGAGATTTTGGAGACTAGTAAGAAAAATTCTGGAATTTACCACAGTTGCCCACTTTATTCATTTGCCTTTGCTAAAGAGTATGCTAAATAATACCACTTAAGGACTACTAACAATGGTACTGATATAATTTACTAAGAAGAAAATAATTTTAGTGATTAAAAGAATCAAGGAATGATGAACTATTTGCTAACTGGAATAAATGCAGCTTCATTTAAAAAGTTAATATGGGGCCTGAACGGATGGCTTAGTGGTTAAAAGCACATAGTGCTCTTTCAGAGAACCTGACTGTGGATCTTAGCACTCCTATAAGGGCTGCTCCCAACTGCCTAGTAGTCCAGGTCTAGGGGCATCTGATGCCTCTTAGCCCCCAGGGTACCTGCACTCCCATGCACATAACCACACTACATAGATACACATATAAAATATCATGTGATTTTTTTTAAGTAACTACACTAACTTTTCCTTTTTACACTGTTTGAAGTACGCACCGCTCTTGTTATTACTTTGAAATTCTTCTAGGAAGGCCTCAAGCATAGAAATGTTTCAGATTGTTTGCAGTTTGTACATTCCACGGTCATGTTAGTGACTTCATATACATTTTGGTAATTTATTTGTTGATAAATGAAAATAAAACTTAAATGATAAAAGACTTTATTTATATCTAAAAAGTCATATAATCCAAAACTACAAAAATAAAAGACAACTTCTGGAAACCTTAAGGACTGTCTATAAACCACCACATTAACACTTTACCACATTAACACTTACTATGTAAAATATACCAAAGTCTAAGCAGAAATTTATGCTTCTCTCTGTAGTTTACAACATTTGAGCTAGAATTTTCTTCTTGGAATTACGCTGTTGACTTTCAGTTTTAATTCTTAAATTCATAACTTGGGTCTTTTCTCACAAGCAGGAATACATAGCATAAAACCCTTTCTACACAAGAAAATAAAAATAATTTAAAAAGCAAGCAATGTATTTCTACTATAAGAAGACAGAAAGGTATGTTTCTTTTGCAAACATTGGGGGTAAAGGGATTCCAAATCCAGCTAGATCACACCTACTTGAGGGCTGTCTAGATTACCCATTTGAAGAACAAGCCATGTGTAAAATGCTTCCACCATTTATTAGCCAGGAATCAGTATCCAGGTATTGGTAAGCAATACCTCAGTTTACATATGAGGAAGCAAGGCTTGCTGTGAGGCCTAGACTGAGCCAAAGTGAGGCCTCACTGGCTTCCTGTGGGAAAAGCTAGAGATTTCTCTGCAGAAGACATCATTATTTTTTAATAGCAGTATAAGAGTGGGGTTTCCACTGAGGGAATTAGTTTGGGGTCAGAATAAGAAGTTCAGAGCACAGACAAGGTGGAGATTTCAGGGTGAGGGGGTTAACAGAGGGAAAGTTAAAACCAGGATAAAGCCTCTTTTCAGACAGAGATCACTTTGCAGAGGTAAAAATAGCAAAACAAGAATAGAAAAATATAATAGCTAGAGAGTTTCTCATTTCTAAGCCCAGACGCTTTTATAAAAATCACTTTGAAAGAAGGCGCTTTCTTGAAGATAGTCCTTAGCTGTCTTATTTCCCGCCACCATGGGTACCAACCCCTGTGAGGTAGAGAGCACTGACTTGAAGGGACAAAGCTGAGAAGTAGGGATGGTGAGAGGGGAGGACCACGTGGAGGTGGTTTATTGCATAGCACTGGGTTAGAGGTAGAAACAGTGAAAAGGGGGGGGGCAACAGGAACTTTTACTGACAAGTGGAATAGTCCGGGGATCTAGGAGCAACATCAGCTACTTAGACTTTTACAGACAATTTGGGATTTCAGGTATAAAGATGATGGACACTGGTCTGGATACTGAAGCACTCAGGTCAAGTGCATCTTTGCAGTTGTATCGCAGGAGAGTGTGTGAGAGCCCAGGGGTACTGAGCAGTGGTGTGGGCTGGCATAAACTAGTGCATGCACAACAGACTTGCTGCACGTAGTTAAAATATAGTGAACACTGGTCTACGCATGCCATTTCAGAGAGGAATTTAGTTTGATCAATACCACTAGGGTGGATTTAAAAATTCTGCCTGTTCCTGAAAAGAATATTGAAAACCAAAACAATGGTGTCCATTCACTTGGAAAACTGTGTGTAACTCTGGGCTTCATAGATCTACTGTGTGTCATTAAGGGAAATTAACCTTGGAGGAAGACAAATAACCCATCTCTTCATGGCTGTCAGACACATTGGTGGTAGGACAGGGCTCAGTTCTAAGTCACTGTAGCAAATCCAATGTTCTGGGTTCCCAGGGAGGATTTCCCTCTGGCTTGCCTCTAATCACCTTCCACAGCCAAATTCCATGTCATGGAGATAAACCCAACCCAGGGTAGGTCACAAAACCAGCAATTGTGTTGAGAGTAGGAAATCTGATCCAGAAACATTCTGGCAAAAGCCATAAAGGGGCAACTATGTGGCCTCCCACCTTTAAAGTGGCAGAAGACTAAGTAAGCTATCTTGGAAAGCCCCTTGTTGACTCTGAATTGCTTAGAACTTTAAGACCAAGAGCAGCTCTTTTCACATCCAAGTGACCTGCCTCCTATGAAACATTTGCTTGTGGCAAATGTGCCAAATCCACTGTAGAATTGTAACGAGGACAGAAGCCTATCAGCTGCTGATCAATTTGCAGATAATTTGCTTTTTTCCCATAAATCTTGATAGTGCTGACAGTCCATCCTAAAATGCAGTTGTTACTATTGATAAATGTCAGCACAACTCTCCAGCTGGTTCTTGACTTCAGTCCAGGGTGAGGGCATGAAAACCTGAGAAATCATATCCAATTCTGTTACACCAGACTTTAAATTTCTGAAGTTATTTTGAAATATGCTGATTAGTTTTAGCTCTAGGGGTGGCTGGTTAATATCTGATACATCCTAACTAGGAGTACACATCTTCCAGGTGCTGCCAGCAGTTGGTTACTTCTAAGGCTGTAGCCACATGCTTTATTTTCTAACTCCAGACACTTTGTTAATCAAGCAAGTGAATATTTCTGTGGCTAACTTGGTGGTGTTACTGAAAAGTGGATTGGCACACACTGTGTAAGGCCAGCCCTCCCATGGACAAGTTGGACTGACTGAGGAGAAGTCAAACACAACATGGTCTGGCTGACAGAAATAGGAAGAATATTGCTGGATTTACTTCTAAGAGCTTTCAGATAGACATGAGATGTAGTTACATTGCCTTGAAGGGCAGACTACAGACTTTCTCAGCTTTATAGGAGACTGGGAAACTCTTCTGGAGCCTCCTGGCTTATTAACACACATGATGTAGTAGATTAAAGACTGATTCCTGTGTAAACAATTACCAGTGAGGTTGGGGAGAATGCATATAGCCCTAACACATCTGTCTACCAAAGGCTACCAAAATAGCCTAACACCTGGCAAAGGCCAGATTATAATATTCTTGAATGGAAGAAATCCAGGAATTCACCAGCTATAAGAGGATTACTGTTGTTGCGTTCTATATTTGGCTAGGTTTGCAAACATTAGGTTTTAATGAGGATAAAAGTCCTGGGTTCTTTTAGAGTCTTCAGATGACCCAAGGAAGGAAAGGCCTTGCTGTTCAAGCACCAGAACAAGAAAAACACAAAGCTGAGAGGCACAGGTCGTGACCCTGGCATCATGATCTTTCACCTTTTTACGCTTCTCTGGCTTCCTTCCAGCTGTCCCCAGTATGAGTGTTACCATCCTGGGAGTTGGATCTTGACTGGACAGACACAAATAACAAGAAGTATGTTAAATTAAGTCCAGGAAAGAATGTTAGACATTTGTGCCCAGTAAAGCCAAACCAATTGGTATGAGCTGTGCTATTTGACTTGGTTTAGCCTTTTTTGTAGCTTAACCTAATGTAAGTTAACCTAGTGGACAGAAGGGGAAAAAGTGAGTACATGTACTTGCTTTTACTTTAAAGTTTCTTATAGTTTTATTCCATGTAGGTGCTCGGATTTCTGCTTTAAAAAGAAAACCAAGACTACTATACTGTTCAACAATCAAAGTGGGCATTAAAAAAGTAACAGCTGAATGATGATCTGCATAGCCTACAATGGTGTGATGCGAGAGGACACAACTTTCTGTTCCCATGGCAGCTCTTGAAAGAGGACACACCAGGGGTGTGACCCTAATGGGTGAGGTGACTCATGTACAGTGCTGGTCCTAGAACCTGGTACATACCATACACTCAGTAAAGCTCCTCATTCATAGTTACTTGAAAAACAGAAGCAATCGTGAATTCTAAAGCATGCATTTTCAATCCTATCTAAAGCTGGACAGATGAGCCTTTAGAACATATGTATTATTATTATTGCATGTGCATAAGGTGTGTGAGGTCAAGTGGTGGTGAGGGGACCAAGTTGTGGCCCTTATCTCTTCTTCTACTTTTTGTGAACTCCAAGGATTAAGCTCAGGTCCCTAGGCTTGCATGGCCCAGATATAAAACATTTTATGGGATAAATGTTTACTATAATAAATGGAATGTCTGAACCTATTGATTATATTTAAATTAGATCAAACTGAAATTTTCACATGCTGAATGGTTCTCCTATGACATTCCAGTACTCTAAAAACTGGCAAAGGCACTGGAGGTTGAAGTTCAATGCAACAGTGGAGTCATAGGAAGTTCTCAGTTTGAGAGAACTTAAGAGTTCTCACCCACCATTCCCTAGTGTAATTCTTACCACAGCTGTGAGAGGTTGACGGGGAAGTCTCCACGGTATGGCTAGGGACAGCTGGTAAGCTACATAGTTTCTTTTCCTTAGTTTTTAAAGTTACCAGTAAAGCTGGGTATTGACCTGTCCCTTTGACTCTGGAAACAATGGGGATCCTCTAATTCCAAGGCAAACCGAATATTATAGTAAGAATAGCACCAGCGAATGCAAGAAAAGAGGAGCAACAGACAAACTTTTTGAAATTTAGACTTCTACATAAGACAATTTGGGGAGAAGGACTTGGTCTTATTTCTCTGAGCAAATAGGACTTAGAAAATAATAATGGTGAGAACCTGGTCATTTACTGGGGATTTCTTTTGTCTCATATGTGTGTATGGGTGTGTAGGTGCACACATATTCACCTGTTATACCAATGGTTAGCATGGATAAGAGTTTCATATACTCCGAAGAGCATAGAAATGTCTTCAGATATAAAGCATACAAAATGTCAGGCTGAAAGGAACTCTCATAAAGACAAAACAAATCACTGCAGTTTGCATTCTTATTTCATTAAGTCAGACTGTTCCTAGCCGGTACACATGCTTTACCGTAGTGAGATGCTAAATATCTGGATCTGCTACTGCAGCCACAATGCTGGCAGGTAAAACAGGCACTGGAGGCTGGGAGGAGAGTGAGCATGTACCCGTCTCCTTGGAATGCAGAGTGGCAGCAGTACATGGGAAACGCTACACAAATTGACTCCTGTTCTGGTGAACTTTGACACAACAGTTATGGGCAGAGCATGAGCAGCTGTGATCATGTCCCTCAACCTCACTTACTGACCTTTAGAGTTTAACTTCCAAATTTAAATGGCACCATCAAGTCTTCTAGGCTCGACATTCAGAAATTCAAAAATTAGCAGACTAATTTTGGGTGGCAATATTTGGTTGTTGAGGGGACTGGTTAATCAAGCCCATTTAAAGCTGTTCTGTATTTGGCTAATTTTTTTTTTTTTTTAGTAGCAGACAGGAGATACTAGAATAAGCTATTACGAAGTTTATGTGACCCATGTCTGGGGCCAACTACTATCAAACATAGCAGTATTTCATAGCTGTCAGGCACAGACGATAGTGAATTAGCTGGCTGCATGAGAATACCCACACCCTAAAATAGCCTTTTCATAACAATACCAAGATTCGTTGAAAGGTAGACAGTGGGTTCCTCGTGGGAGGATGCAAAGGAGAGGACAAGAGGCTTCCAGATCCTTTTCTCTGGCACAAACAATGCCATCCCCCTTCCCTCCTTCTGGGTCCACAATGCGCTTTTGTGAAGCAGACTCTATGACCTGCTTCCCAGCAGGACTCTAGCAACTCTCCTCTGTGTTAAGATATTTAAGATATTTAAAGCCTTCTAAAGGAGGGGTGCTCCGCAATCTGGCCCCTAACATTGAGGTCTAATGAAATGTTCACTGCCCAAGAAAACTGTACCGTCTATCTACTGGAAACCAACACCAAGGAATCCTGTAACTGGAGTTACACTGACTTAGTGGTAGCATCCTGAGAAATGAAGTAGGCCATCGTCCTTGCTATAAAGGCAGTAAATTACACCCAGAGCAGCACAGTGGTGGAGTAGAGAAGACCAGGGGAACTCAGGGTGCTCTGGAGCTGTAACCGCTAAAGGCGCCAATCCTAAACAAAGAAGTAGGATGGAATTAGAGTATTCTTGCTCCTAGAACTGCTGATAACAGGAAGTGGGTTGGGTGGTATATTACTACAGCAGAACCACCTTCATGGCTTATCTGAAAGCCTGACAAACAACAAAAAGAAGCAAAGGAGAACCAAGGCCAGTGTGGCATGAATAAAGTATCTTTGGTATTTCACTGTAAATCTGGTAATGTTCTCATTTCCTCTGTGGTTTAGGCTGGAAATGTATACTGTTTATTCTGATATTTATACTACTCTTTCTTAATATGTAACAAGTACATAGTGGGGTTTTTTGTTGTTGTTTTTTTATTCCTGTGACATGCTCTGACCATCCAGGATATATAGTAAAGTGACATCCTCAAGATGTGCCCATGATCCTTTTGCCTTTAGGTTTCCTTCTGTGACCATTGTCAGTCTCAGTGATAGACAGTTGGCAGAGGGAGATGAGAGGACTCCGGGCAGACATGAGCAGGCCTAACAGCATCACGGTGTAGCCGTTTACCCTGGCAGAGAGGCTACTGTATTATTCAATTTAGAGTATCTCTTTAGGCTTGTTGACCAGGTGATGTGGGGAGGAGGAATAGAGGACATGCAGACTGAGCCAATATGTCATATTGAACTAGTATTACAAAAAAAAATAGTTTCCAAATTTTTCTCCTGGCTTTTAAGAGTGGGAGTTATTTTATGGTGATTTCCAGCAGGCTTGCTGGTTTGTTTGTTGAGGTAGATAAGACAGGGAAGAAGAGTAAAGAATGCAGAAGAGTAGCTAGCTAAAGCCTGTGTGGAGGGAGACTGGCTTGAAATCAGTTTAAGAAGTGAAAGCTGAGCTTGACACGTTCAGAAAATGAAGGGCAAAGCTAACGGGACTGCATCCCATTTTGACAGGGATTTTAGGATTCAGTAAGTGGGAAACAGGCTGAAGCAACAAGGACAAAGTAGGAGATGTTGCAGACACAGCTAGTCATGAGGGGACAGAGGGCATTCAGCCCTGTGAAGCCCTTGGAGCCTAATGGCCAGGAAGGACACTTAGCACTAACACTGGTTCACAAGCACCCAGAGGCTTAAAGGTTCTCATTGCTTTTGTTGTTTGGAGAGAGGCAAGTACGCCTCTTTCCTTGGCCCCTGTACAAAGGTATTGTAGTACTGAAATGTTAGGGATATCTAAATCCCAGCTTAATAATTAGTGAACTGGATTTGGAGCTCCTTTTCCCACCTGTTTGAATTACAAACAAGCACTGCCTGAGACCCAAGCAGAGTGGCTGCCAGCAGCTGGGCCCTTTCCTGCAGTCATCACAGGCAGATGCCGTGATTTCAAATAAACACACCATTGTAGGCCAATGTTAGTAGTTAAACACCAGAGTTACAGAGATGCAAAGCTACAGGCACGTTCACAAACACAGCTGGTGGCTAAGAAACCCTTAATGAAGTTAAGAAATCCACTAGTAGCTCAGAGCCATTCTTCAAGGTTCCAACACATTCGGACTGAAACTGTTTAGATGCCTCAGTTTCTCTCCCAAGTCTAAGAACAAGCATTCATTAGAACACCCGTTACAACAAGAGGAAAATCACACATAATGTTCTCGTGGGTGGATGTAGGGTCTTTCAGGGTTGCTCGAGTGATGTTTGTGAGGGCTCAGGTCTTGGTAGCACATCTGGTTGTAAAGGGGGTACATCTGCTGAGTTCCATCCTCTTGTACTGTGTTCTCATCTTCATAATCAAATCTGCTATTTAGTCCATTCTAAAAATTCAAACATTGCTTACATTAGTAGAGAAACTGTTTACATTCTTCTAGCACACTGACAAAAACAAGCAAAAGTTGAACTGATTAAAGTCTATGTCTACTATTCCACAAGGAGCTGGATGGCAAGGCAAAGTTCAACAGCTCATCATGTTCCAGGCATTTGGTGTCCACCATATTTGAATAATAGGCATAACTACAAAGCTCCAACTAAGGGGGCTGTGAGCAATTTTAGGTTTTGAAATTTGAAATTGGTACTGATCAGGGTCTGCTAGAGAAGGGCATGACTGTGACCTTCAGGAGCATTTCAAAAAGGGTCTCAGCTTGGAAGGAATATATGAGATAGTCAGAGAATTAGATCAAACAAAACAAAAATAAACATCAAGATTCAGCATTGGGGGATTAGGGAACAGACAGAGAAAAGTGAACTGCCATTTGACCATATGCTTGATCAAAGAGAGAGTTAAAAATGCTGTCCGAACAGCTTTTCCTCCCCACCTTCCTCTGACTGACCTAGAGCCACAGCTGACACTTAGTGTGGAATGAACTCCCTCTGATGCTCTCTGGTATTTCTGAAATGGCCCCTTCTGCCTGGACATTTCAATCATCTGCAGACGACTGAAATTACTTGCAAGAGTAAGAAAGTTCAAGGACTTTTTCAAGTCATGTACAGACATGTAAACAGGGAGAAATGGATAAAATTAACTCTTATGGATATCCGACCAGACTTTCAAACGCACTTGTGTTGGCACAACATGAGCTTCACTTACAGAGGACTGAAGACAACCAGCTCCCTTCTCTTTGAACTGAGTCTGCAACGGCAAGTGTTCAGCCTGGAAGACATTAAAGGATACACACTATAAAGCACCATCAATACCTAGGAGACTCCTGTGTTAAAAGAGCTATCACGTCTTGTTAAATGTCTACTAATGAAGCAAAATATTCTCAGGAGGATGAAAAAAAAAACCTCAGCTACATATTCTCCTTTTTCCTCCCCGCCTCGCCCGGCTCCTGGCTTCTTCAGAGAAAAATAACCAGAACATCTGATGCACAAGAGCTGGGACAAACTGACTGTATGACTTGAGAGTTTTAGGAGCACAGGTCTTGTCTTTCCCCAGTTGAACAGTTGGTACTTTGAATCAGGTAAGAAAGAGTGGACTGAACTGGCAATGATAAGCCTTTATCTGTGGCCACCCATGTGGCCACTCTTTTCTCCCTGATTCCTACCTCATGGGTTGTTAAAGGGAGCCATCATTTTGAACATAACCTCAGCTGTAAAGGCTCTTCCTTGGATCCCTCTGCCTGCTACATTAGGGCCCCATTCAAATGTCACATCATCTGTAAAGCCCGGTAACAAACATCCTCAGGTGGAGGCAGCCACCAGAGCATAGAATAGCAGGACCGTTTTCTCATCAGACTCCTATCCTGGACTGAGAATGCTGGAAGGAATCTTGTAAGCTTTCTCTTATCTAACCCTTATAAGTAATTCTATAAAGATGGTCCCCATTGGGAACTGAACTTGCTGGGGTCAAGGAGATCACCACACTTGTGTTAAAGATACTATAAAGCCAACGACTGACTTCATGACCACGAGAGTTTAAATGTTACAGACTAAAGTCAAATTATCTTCCTCGACTTTCAGTCACATTGGAAACTATTCAGTGCTCACTCCTATTTGATTTAACATCCTGGTAGCTACAAAACCTGTAAAATGTATCTGTAGTTTCCCCTAACTCAAGGGCTAAGGACTGTCATCAAATAGTATCTGAAACCACATACACAGGGCACCCACCCAAACATCTGGCAAATACTTTGATTTACAACTTTCTTCTGTAACCAATAAAGTCTCATGTTACTGCTTCCACATTAGAACACAGGGTTTGAACATAGAACACTATGTTCCCTCATGATCAGGCCATGATCACTCATATTTGACTCCAGAACCAACCATCTCTTATTCCCTTCGAAGCATAAACTGTATTTTTCAATCAACACTATTTTACATGTGACTAAATCTGGGGGTTAATGTGGTTAGGGTGGCTCATCTCACAGATGGTTAGTAGACTGCTACTCAAGCATAATTTTGTCAGATTCTGTTTTTGAGGCTTATGTCCCCTGCTTCGATCTCTATGCAAATACAAGAGGAGGAAGACGGAATGTCCTGTGTAGCATATCTACCATGTCTTTGCTCCTGTTGTGCTTTGGTCTGGAGGATTTGCCCCTTAAGCTCTGGTAGCTGAAATCCCCTGCATATACGGTGGCCTGACTAAAGTCATTCTTCTCTTCCATGGAGCCTTTCTCACAACAGTCAATCCTTTTACTCCTACTTTCTCCACTGTTCTCTGCATGTCTCTTATGCCTCATGTCACAGTTCGCATTGTCTGATAATCTTGAACATTTGTAATTTTCAACTCCAGTAAATATTGAGGCTGTCCTATCTACTTTTGTGGCTTGAACATTTGTCCTTCTCTAAATGCATTGTTGAAACCTATTCTGTGATGTGATGGTATCAGAGGTGAGACTTTGTTAGAAACAAGGACATGGGGGTAGGGCTCACATGAATGCAGTTAGTGCTGCCTTGTAACGCACTGAAGAGGCTACAGGGTTCTCTTCTAAACTACAAGGTTACAGTGAGAAGGAGATGAAGACTTTCTCCAGACACTAAATCCACCTGTGCACTGATCTTGGACTTCTCAACCCCCAGAATTAAGGGAGTACCTGTTAGTCATGAGCTTCCTAATTCATGGCTTGTTTTTACAGCATCTCAAACAGATCAGACAGTGTCTGTATCCTATGATCCCTGTATCATAGCCTATCTTCTGTAATAACAAGTTAACAGTTAATTACCTGATTGGAATCTAAACTCTCATTGGTTTTTGATCTCCTGTGTCACGTTTATTCATAAAATTATCTGTGATAATCCACATCCTCCTAATGTCATCTGCAATATGATGCTAGGGTGCTTTTTCACATGACCAGCTGATATTAACAATACAATATGTGCTGTTTAAAACCCCAGGTAGGTCAGTTTAAAGGACTTGTGGCCAATCATGTGGAGCCCTTGGAATTCAATACTACAGTATTCATATTCATATTTGATTTCTTAATTTTGCAATGAATGTGTATCTTGTAAGTGGCTTAAGGCAAAGCAGCATGCTTATGGATGAGGAACCCTAGGTCCTGGGCATCCTGCCTTCTGGTGCTTGGCTTCAGTTGGATCTTATATATCATTCTTCCCTCCCAGTGCCCAGGTCTTGCCTACTATCCCATCCAGTAATGCCATAGCCTACCACCTTGAAAGAAGACAGAGTGCTGGCTTAGGGGAGGCCAGGGACAGAAGTGTGTGCCCTTCTAGTACCATACAAGTGGGCAGGTCCTCAGAGGCCTTGTCTCAGCAAAGGCAAGTCTCTTAACTCATTCCATTCTAGGTACCTAGCATTGCCACCTCAATGTTCACTTTTGCTAGGCCTCACAAATTCTTCCAAAGCAAGACAAAAAGCAATGTTTGGAGCAATGTTTCCTCTTTTATATAAAAGAGCCCAATTGCAGAAAATGAGGAAAGAAAAAGACGAAGGAAATCTTTATCACAACTTCGGTGACCTTGAAGGAAGATGGCCACCAATAGATTCTTTCCTGCTTCTCCTAGTAGGTAAAGTCTGAAATGAAGAAATACTAGCACCCTG
Organism: Bramus lutescens; assembly: GCA_001685075.1. Lineage (NCBI taxonomy): Eukaryota > Metazoa > Chordata > Mammalia > Rodentia > Cricetidae > Bramus > Bramus lutescens. Next base: position 34,291 of record LOEQ01004259.1, read on the forward strand.
CAGGAGAGGCATATCCTAGGAACACATGAGTTTAAGGAGACATGCACTACGGAAGTTGTACACTTCCAGATGCTCACTTTAACATGACCAGAAAACACATTATCATCCCCATCTTCCCAATATGCTGGGAAGCCTCTCCTAGGTGTCATGAAACACAGAGACGACTTCCTGAAAGCCAAAGCTAGGACATCATGAGCAACAATGTCCAATCACTCTTGCCAGGGCTAGGGAACTGCAGAGGATAAACTTTTTGCTTCAATCTAAGTATGCCAAAGAGCCACTTGCTTTATGACTAACGTAGAATTGTTACCTTTTCCTAGGAAATTAGCCTTGACAACACTTGACAAAACTGACCTGAAAGAGCCTCTACTCTATCCCACGTTTGAAATGTTCATCATCAAATCACGATACCTTGGGGAATGCATAAGTCTGCAAGGCTGAATATACCAATTTTGCAAGGCTGAATATACCAATTTAGATCTTAAGTTAATAAACTGATTTTCAAAGGCCAGTTTTATACTTATATAAAAGTTAAGTGCGAAATACACTTTCATATATCTCTCCTGACTACTCCATATGCATGTATAAACCCCACCTCCAGGATAACTTCCAACTTCAATGAGGCTCATTTGTTGCAAATGGTGACTTTTGTACACACTCTTATTGTCAGAAGTCCAAGATTTATATTTGAATTGATTCTTGGCCATGCACCTTATTTGGTTGTTAATAAGGGTCTACTGCCACAGATGCATCATTCTATCATTACATACCTGATAGTTTCACTGTCACCCCAAGCCCTGGGCTCTGCCACTCAGATAGTTATGAGCCGCTATGTGGGTACTGAGCATAACCCACAGGTCCTCTAGAAGGGCAGCTAGCACTCTTATTGAGCTACATTTCCAACCCCCTAATCGTCTTTGTGAAAATACACTCCATTCTCTTCAAGCCTTTTCCTATCATGATCTCTTTTGCCGCTAGCCGCTGCAACCTAACTTTTCTCAGATTTTTCTGAGAATCCAGAACTGCCTCTGCTGCCATTCCATTGGTTAAGACCATACTCGTCTTCTGACAGAAGATTGAGCACTTAGGTCAATGCTTTCTTCTCTCTGCCTGTGCCATCATTTTACCTGATGCTAAAACTATGACATCTTATATCCCCATCTTGCTTTTGGGTCTTTCTCACCATTCCAGAAGTCCCCATGCCTGTGAGCACCCCCCCTTTCAGATCCAGGCTCTGTAGCATGCTTATTTCTTTTGCCACCCATTTTTCTTCAGCTTTTCTCAGCTGTGACCAAAGCTGACAGTAGCAGCTTGAAAGAGGAGAGATATATTTTGGCTCATAGTTCAGTTCCTGGTTGGCAGGATCTCTGTTGGTTTGGACTTGTGCAAGGTAGAATAGTGTATGCTTCTGTGAGTGTGTGTCAGAGCAGGGTGCTCACACCATGGTAGCCAAAAAGGGAAAAAAAAAGAGAGTGGGAGGAGTGTATATCAAAACATATAAAGCCTTAGTAGATATTGAACATATATCCAAAATACAAAAGAGACAAGACTTAGTCCTCCTTAGGGGTAAGGATAGGCTTCTAGAACAAACCCACAAAACTGAACATAAGCCTCTGGAAGATGAAGTTGAGTTTTAAGTTACCTCTGACAGAAAATAACCCAATTCTTACTAAGGAATAATATTAAAATTAAGTAAATTAATGAGACATTTACAATACCCAGTGTCTAATTAATATTTAATGACCATAAAAAAGTAAAAAAAAATCAACAGAAATAACCTGAAAATGATAGATACAGTACAATTTGCTCGCCAATACTTTAATATACCTATCATAAGCCAGACATGGTAGCACACAGCTATAATTCCAGCACCTGAGATGCCAAAGCCAGAACAGTGTTATTTCTATGGTAGCCATACTATACAGTGAAAGTTATCTCAAAAATAAAAGAAAATATGGCTATTATAAATATGTTTACAGCTACAAAGGAAATGGGACTATTAATAATGATGAAAAAGAATCAAATAATTGTGAAAAAGTCTCCATGAGATTGTTATATAGGCAAACCTGTGGGATATTTTCTTAACTAGTGATTGATGTGGGAGGCCCCAGTCCACTGTGGACAGAGCCCATGGTGGTCCTGGGTTCTATAAGAAAGCAGGTTGAGCAAGCCATGAGGACCAAACCAGTGAGCAGCACTCCTCCACGGCCTCTGCTTCAGTTCCTGCCTGTGTTCCTGCTCCACCTTTCCTCCATTGAGTGTGACCTGAGAACAGTGAGCTGAAATACACCTTTTCCACCCGAAGTTGCTTTTAGTTAGTGTTTATCACAGCAATAGACACCTTAACTAAAACAGTAAGTTAAAAATGAGTTTGCTGAGTGTTTGAGAAATCACAAAAAGAGTAAAAATAAAAAGTATAACTAATAATTCAACAGAGAAGTTAATACCAAAAGACTCACCTAGTTAGGGAGAAGGCAGGGAAAGGATGAGGGATAAAGAATAAAGAATGAGAAACATAAGATGGTGAAGTTAATCCTATTGTAGGAATAAGAATGGAGTACACATAGCAATAAAAGACAGGAATTTATAGAGCGAGTACACTCATCAAACTGTACATGACTGATATAAAATTCATTCGAGGGACAAAGAGGTTAAAAACAGGAGGAAGCAGTGTGTGTGGGGGCTCATACCTGCAATCCCAATGCTTGAGAAGCTAAGGTAGGATTGCTGCAAATTCAAGGGCAGCCTAGGGTACAGAGTTAGACCCTGCTTCAACCCTCTCCTTTCTCACACCCACAAAATAAGAGGGGAGTCATACCAGGGAAACACAGCCATTAGAAAAGCATTAGCAACGCTTAAAAACTGGAGTGACTATACTAATAGCAGGCTGAGTGATCTCAGGATAAAGAAGCTTACTAGAAATAAGAGAGAACTTCCATAGATGCTGGCAGGATCAGCATTGCAGGGAATATTGCTCCTCTCAGAAGCTGTAGCTTATTAAACAAGAAGCTGAGTGCCCATGCTACAAGCTGTGAAGTCAGAGAGGCACAGAGTCCCTAAACCAATATAGCTTATTGCCATTGCTGTTGGGTGTACATTAGAATTTGATGGTAGACCCTCTTGCTGAAGACACTACATACTTAGGTCACAGGACATGGAAAAAATCAAGCTGGAAATGAGCTGGAAGTGTACTTTCCCTGGGCTTGCTTTCATAGTGCTAGAGGAGTCCTTCCACAGGAGAAAATTCACACCTGGGACTGTAAACCTGGCTAAGAGCCTGGGGCTTGGGAGGACACCCCCATAAAGAGAGCCTTCTCCAACTGTTTTGCAAGTGGACATAGTATCAAACTGCCTTCTAAATACTTTCTATTCGTAGATCAGTACAGCTCTCAGCCTTCATCAGAGAAGTTTTTTTGTTCTCTTTTGTTTTTGTAGTGGACAGTGGTTAATGCAAAACTCAAAGCCAGTCAAAGAGCAGAGAACTAGTGACTGTGGTGATCAGCACTAAAGGAGACATTGGTGTCACCCCTGTCACCATTCCCATGGCTCAGGGAATATCATGGAAAAGGGGGCAGAAAGAATCTAAGAGCCAGAGTTTGAGGAGATTGCTGCAAAACTGTGTCTTCCGGAAAGGACATGGCTGATATGCATGAAACTTACTGTAGCTTTGGTTACCAGCCCAAGATTAGGTGCCCCGCATTTCATATGGAAGTGGAGAAGACTCATGAGGCCTCACTCCCAGTAGAGATAGGGTCTCCCTGAGTCCTATGACCTCCCCAGCCACAGGTTTACAGTACCAGGCAGGTATGAGTTTCCTCCTGTGGACTGAACCCTCTGGCAGTATAAAGGAAGCCAGTAGAGAAAAAGAGCAGCATTCATGAAGTCCCACCCCCTGTGGGACTATTGACAGGCAACAGTGTCTGGGAGGATGGGCTGTCATTTTCTTAGTGGTTAAGTCACTGATAAATTACTTGTGCTTCAGTAAAATACCTGCCACCTATGCTCAGGCAGGCAACCCTATTTAAACTTAGGGAGTCACACAAACATAAAAGAGTCATGGAAGTAGGAGGGAGGCTTGTTGAGAAGAAGTGTTTTAGCAGAAAAAGGAGTGGGGGTAAAAAGGGGGAGAGGGCGAAAGGGCTGAAATTTATTATATACATGTAAGAGACTGTCAGGCAATAATAAAAAAGGAGCCTGGTATAGAGAAGGAGACAGCAAAGCAATGCTCAATGCATATGAACCCAACAGGAGAATTACAAAATACACAGAGAACTGACAGAGCTAAAAGGAGACATAGATACACTTGCATACGCAGCTGAGACAAATATTCCTTTCTTATCAACTGAACATCTGTATGTGACTGAAAGACTTGACCAACACACCTAACTACCTTGATCTAAGTGACATTTGTAGACGACTACAGTCAACCACACATAATGACATCTGCTGGGTTTAAAGTCTCAACATTAAGGGACTAAAATTCTATAGTCATTTTTATAGCCATTAATTCTCACTGAATATATATGCATATATCTCTAGAGAAATAATGGGAGGCTAATAATAAAATGCTTGAAAAATTTCACAATATCTATCGATTTAAAAACATACTTCTAGCCTGGTGGTGCATGTCTTTAATCCCAGAATTTGGGAGGCAGAGGAAGGTGAATCTCTGTGAGTTTGAGACCAGCCTGGTCTACAAAGTGAGTTCTAGGACAGCCAGCTAGTGCTACACAGAAAAACCCTGTCTCGAAAAGCCAAAAACAAAACAAAACAAAAAACAAAACAAAACAAAACATAATTCATTGATTGAAGGAAACAATAAGGGAGACTAGAAAATACTGCAA
>LOEQ01004259.1:39146-90218 GCA_001685075.1 Bramus lutescens
TGTGTGTGTGCGCGCGCATGTGTGTGTTTACACATTTATTTGTTGAGGTGCATATTTGGAGGCTAGAAGACAACCTTGGGTATCATCCTTAGAGACACTGTCAACATTCTTCTTGACAAAGTTGCTAATGGGTCTGAAGTTCATCTATTTAGTCCTGTGTGGCTGGCCAGGGAGTCTCAAGGAACCACCTGTCTCCCCGTCCTCAGCACTGGGATTACAAGTGCATGCCACTAGATGCAACATTTTTCTTTAGGAATCTGGGACTCAAACCTAGGTCTTTGCACTTGTAAAACTAATGACTAAACCAGTTCCCAGCCTCACACTCTGAATTTAATGTAATAAAACTGTCAGTTTGAGATTTCAAAGAATTGCTAGTACTTTAAGTGCTTATACTAAAACATTTCTACTTTAAATGCTTATACTAGAAAACTCATATTAGAAAAAGAGAAACATCTTAATCATCTATAGTCTTTCTTTAAGGAATAACAACAACAAAATATCAAATTAAGCCTAAGGGAAGAAGAAATGAAATAAGAATGGAAAATTAGTAAGAATGAACAAACACTTACAGAGAATTTATGAAACCATAAACTGCCTCTTTGAAAAATTAGAAAATCCCAGAAAACATTAAGAAATCTGGGAATGAAAACAAATGGCACTACTGCATTCATCCCACATAAATTAACAGGATGAAAAGATACAAAGCAGCAATTCTCAACCTGTAAGTGGCGAAACTCCAAAGGGGTTGCATATTAGACATCCTGCATATCAGATATTTAAATATGGTTCATAACAGCAAAAATTACAATTATGAAGTAGCAACAAAATAATTTTATAGTTCGGGTCACAATAACATGAGGAACTGCATTAAAAGGTCATAGCATTAGGAAGGCTGAGAACCACTGTTATAAACAATTTGATGCTAATCAATAACCTAGATGAAGTAGTTAAATATCTTCAGGATACAAAATAAATCCTTTGCGTAAGAAACTCCTATCTAGATGGACTCAATAATACCCGTCTGAACTCTTTTAGCAAATGGGGAAAAAGAAGACACATTGAACCCTCTTGTGAGATTGGCATCTGGTGGGTTCCACAGCCATCAAAAGAAAATCAGCTAATGAACTTGATCCACAGTTATTCCCAAACCTTAAACTCCAAGACTTTGAAACAAAGCACTCCTCAACAATTAAGTAAATTTAAAAGTTTGTGAATCAGTAAGATATATATTCATTCAATATGAATGAATCTTAAAAACATGTTGATCAAGAGTATCGAATATGAAAGGGCACAGACTCCTTTTATGTGTGGGTCTTGACAAAAGATGTACCTAATGTACTGCAAGAGAAATCACATTAGCACTTGCTGGAGGGAGAAGGTGCATGTGGGAGAGGTGGTGGTGATGATGGACACTACGTGAGAAATGTTTCAGGTCACTGAAATGTCTTTGCTGAGGGAGGGGTTACAGAATGCACGCATCTGGCAATGGTTAGCAGCGTTTACACTCAAAATGCAGTACTGTTAGATGAGTTGTACTCAGTGAAGTTGATTAAAAGCTGTATCTCTCTTTCATCACAGTTACCCCACTTAGGAGGAACTCAAGTACTCAAGAGATGAAGTAGACTGGGAAGTTATTCTGGCATCTGCCACAATAAAGCAAATTCTGTTATAACCTTGTCTCTGACACAGAAAATTTTCTGTTAGTGTATCTCAATGTGTATTTGTATTTTAATGACTGAGTTGCTAATCTTTGCAGATGTTTTCTCTATGCCACGAGAGAAATACATAAAAACTAGCTACTATACATAATTCATAACATAAAACTCTCCCAAAATATATGATATTCTCTTGCCTTAAGCTCCCCTCTGAAAGAAAACAAAACCTAACTGGGTGTGGTGGAGTACATTTGTAATCTCAGCTATTTGAGAACGTGAGGCAGGAGAATGACTTAAACTGAGGAATCAAGGTTAGCCTGTACGTCACAGGGAGGCCCAACAAAACCCCAAATAAAACTTCTAGGAAAAGGTTCTTGTTCATTACTTTTAGTTTTTACTTGAGAAGCTGATCATTCCACAGGAGCAATATCCGTACAGATGGGATTCTGATTAAGCAGCATTCACATTAATTAGGTACCTGTTCAACAAGGTAAGTAATCGCTGCACTCTCCTGACAGTTACCCAAATGGTAACTTACAGAACGTCTCTTCATTTTCCAACAGACCCTCCTCAGTATCTTAGAGACTAGATGGCATCAGTTGCCAGGGCTCACAAATGATCATAAGAGGTCTATGCCCAAAGATAAATCATACTTTTGTTAAGACAACTGGAATCAAGACCAGAGAGATATTCTTGATAGGATTAATCAATTAATTAACCACCAAGCTCAGTGACCAACCTTAGCTATTATTTTCAACTTTTCATGACATTTTTGAAAATACAGAGATATTTGGAGATGTGGGGCTTCTGAGAAGTTTATAGAGTATCTTCTGAATGCTTGGAGAAGTGTTGTGTTGCTAAGTTTGGACTTTTCCCCTAGTATAATTAAAATTGCTTCTTGTTTCTTTGGTATCTGCAGGCAATCATGCTCACTGTAGACCGCCATCCCACATTATACACGTTAACTGCGTAAAGTTTGTGTGGACTGGACAAATACTTGGGAATTCCTTGCAAAAAGCCCTTCTTTCCAAATGTCTGGTGGTTAAGGCTTACCCCTACATACATTCTGGAGGTCTCATCTCGTCATCATACTCCTTAGTTTTGTAGGAGCTTGGCAGAGGATCTCTCAAGCCTGACACAGAGCAGTGCACAATAAATCCTTGCAGAGCTGCTTGTGAGACACGGAGTCTCTTCTGTGTCCCATTTCTAGTAAGGGGTCCCCACAGACGACTGGGACACTAGACGACAGCTAGTACTAAAAACCTTAAGTTCTGAATTACGTTCTGCAAAGATCAGGGGAGATAAAAGGGAAGAAACTCCATAAAAACAGGCTCTCAATCCTTGGTATTCCAAAGTATTATTAAAATAAAAACCAGAAGAGAAAGAGAAAACAAAGGCTGGCTCTGTAGTGCCATTGATAAAAAGAGACATCACTGGACTTGGTGTGGTAAATGTACACACATAGTTTATAAGGAACACAAAAAACTCTTCCTTTACTCTGGTCCTCTCCATTGCAATTCAAGACTAAAGGTTTAAAATGAAAGTTCTAAACAAATAATACATCTATGCCAACAATTATGATCAAACAAGGCCTTGAAAAAGAAAATCTAGATGTACATAGTCTTACATTGTAGGTAAGTAATATCATTGTTCTTATGTTATGGATGAAGAAATTGAGGCTAGAATGACCAAGTGATGTTTACATTAGTGGAGTAGAGTTAAGATTTAAATTCATTTTGGTGTAATATCAAAGTCTGTATCGTCTAGCATCATAAGAAACTGCCTGTCTTGAGAATACCTAGCTTTCCTAATTTGACTGCAGAAGACAAAACATGGAAGTGGAGATGGCAGATAATCCAAGGAAAGATCCGAAATGCTCAATCCTCCTTGCTAGTTCCCTACTTTTTCTGGTTCATCTTTATCTGACCAGATAGAAGCTATGACATAAGTGATGTCACAATACCTACTTGGCTACACCTTCTGGAAGGAAGATACAAAGATTTTCATAAACAATCATGAGACTCATCCCAGGGGTAAATACAGAGTGGTTATCTGTTGTAGGCTAATGCTTTACAACAACTGGATTGGGGAGCATTTCTCTCTCTCTTTTGGACTGCTTATACCAGGAAGAGATATAATTATCTTAAAGTTCAATACCCAATTCCCTAACTCAGGATATCACAGATTTTAATGAAATAGTAAAGGAAGAAATGACTTCATGGAAATATTTTTAAATATAGACTTAAGTCATGAGACTTATTTTCGAGACAGAAGTACATTATCACAGATGGTGGCATGGGACTTTTCTGAATTTGTCACAGGACTCTAGGACTTTAGGAGCTTCATTGCTGCAAATGTCTTATCTAGAAGGAAGGCTGTGCTCCCACTTCTCTCGGGTAGATAAGTGCACAACTTCTGCTGATTAGACACCCTAGATTTTAATTTTTAAAGTGAAATTTGATAAGATGTATCTTAATGAAATTTATTATCTTGGGTCATAGTCTCAATCCTTGCATGATAATACACAAGATAGCAAAAAGTTTACTTAAGTTGCAATATGTATGCAAAGCAAAGCATCTGACTAAAGTGGACAGATGGGAAAAAAGAGATAAAAAATTATTTATATGCAAACTAGTCACCCACATACAATTCTAAGACGCCCTCCACCCAGGAATCCTAACCATTTCTAGGGAACAAATCAAGAAGATTTGCGTGCCCAGAGACTAGTTCTGACAATCAATATACACCACACATTTACATCAGAATGCTCTAAGATCTATGCTCCAAGTTGTTTTGCTCTTCATCCTCATATGCTAATCATATTCTTGATAAAGCATATGCCCCAAGCTATGTCAGAGATGGCTTATACAGAATGGTGAAATTCTCTAACCTAAAATTAGAACTGACATCAGGTCCTCTCTGGAGATCATCAATTCATTAACATGAGCCTTACTAAACTTCACATATAACCTACGATCGAAGTGTGCATACCCATGGACCTGAGTCAACAAGCCGTACACTAAGACCAGATGTTGTTTCCTCATGGTTCCTGAGAGGAACTATGTGCTGGAAGTTAGCTCATGAGTTAACATGAGACAAGCAGCAGTGACTTGCATGAGAATACAAACAATGTAGTTCAGGAGAAAAGTGAATCAGGTGACACCAAGGAGAGGAAGTCTTCTAGGGGACATATGCTGCTTAGTAACAACAGGAACAAGTCAAGCGGTTTTTCTTATCTAAGGCTCACCCTACAGCATTCATACTTGTTACCTAGTGGCACTACTTTATTAGGTGTTATTATTGCTGAGGCAAGAAATCCTGCATGCCAAGAATAAATGACAGCTAAAAGTCTTTCCTTTTCAATGCATACATAATTCATATGACCAAACAGAGTATTTCACTACTGGCTCCTAAGAGAGGATATACAGCAAATAAGATCATTCACTTAGTCTGAGACTAGTAAATGTCGTTGCAAGATGACATTCCATTACTTGAGAGGAAAGGACTCAGTCATTCTGTTAGGATATAAGCATTTCCATTATTTAACAGAGAACTTCTGAGCAACAAGTCAAGAATGCTTAGTGGAATACTCACTAGCAATTTAGTGCACCCCATTCCCTGCACAAGACGAAATAGCCCTAGCCAGCAGATTACTCAGGAGAGTATTGACCACACCAGGAGGCTCCTTTGATATTAGGGATCCTGAAGCAGAAATAGCCTGAGCCTCAGTCCTATGTATATAGTACAAAAGACAAATGCTGGGATGTTTAGGGAATCGAGCATGAGATAGGATATAAATGTTGGTTTTGTTATCTGTAAAATGAAAGCAATGAAAGGGAAGTAGCTTGAAAATTTATAGTTAATTGCCTGCAAAGCCACACATCTGTAACACTCTACTAAGAGTGTTGAAAAGAACTCATGGGCCCACGATCATCAGGAATTTATTAATCTGATTCATGTAGGTGTTTTTATTTTAAATAGTTAACAAAGATATTATGGAAGTAAGCAATATGCTATTGTTATGCTCCTTCTTTTCCTCATTTATGATAGTTCTCAGAACACAGTAAACCCATGATATCTGAAGCTATTAGGGCCAGATGTAATTGATAACTAGAAATATGTATATGTAACAATCGAATCAGGGCAATTAGTCTTTGTATTTAAATCTTCAAATGATTCAAATTTATAGTTATTTTTAGACATATACTACATTTTTACAAACTGTTGTTCCTCTGTTGTTCATCAGGTGAGTAGAACTCATTCTTACCAAACTTCATGTTGGTACTGTTCAACTTTTCTTTTCAACTACATTAACAGATCAACTGTTTTATAGTCTACTTATGAGATTTTGTCTTTCTGTTCCTGGCTTATTTCTCTTAATACTGTATAAAATAATCCCTGAAGGAGGCTGACCAATATTAGCAAGGACCCATTGGTGGAAGACAGGAGTCACACGGGGAGCACTGGAAGCACTGGACTAGGTACACTGGGCTCAGATCACACAGAGAAAGACTTTGAGACTAAAGAATTACCACATAGGAAGTTGGGGCAACAATCAGAGTAGGACCTGAGACTCTAGTCTGACTGATGTTGAAGATGATAATGGTGCTAATGGTTGTAACAGAAATAATTAGGTTCCCATAGTCCGTCAGAATGCAAGATTTGATCACTAACAGCTGGGACTGGAGAAGGGAAAATAAGAGTAAGAAAACAAAAACCACCAAAGAACCTCAATCAACCCATGCAAGCAGGAGCCAAAAGTATGTGGAAAAATACACAAATGCAAAACTTTTATTCTATTAAATAAAGGTTTGCAGGGTCAAAGTGTATATCAGCGTATCAACACAACAGAACTAATACTACAGATAAACTTCAGAGTAAGCAGGGTCAAGTTCCATCAAGGAACACAAAGGCAGAATGCCAGGTCAGTTGGAAGAGAGCTTCTACTGTGGGGCCCAGCTGCTGGGGAAATGACTAGTTCTCAGGAGGGGACAAAGGTGTGAAATCCCTGGGTTATGTTACAGGCACTGAAATAACTGTGAGGTTTAGAAGGAGGAGTAAAGGTCTAAGGCTGCCAGGCTCTGAAAGAAAGAGTCAAGGTTTTATGGGCCCCATAGAAAAATCCTAATGAGAAAGATCATGTATGATTATAGGTGAAAAAAAGATCCACAAGAGGTAAAAGATGCCCACAGCCTGAAATATATCAGAATAGGAGAGGGCCTAAGTGTTATCACATGTGAAGAGTAGGGGCAGACACAGGTCCAGAAATAGACCTTCCTTGTTAATGGAGACAAGCATCTTGGACTAAAGAGTGATGGGTCTCTCCTTCCTAAGAGGCCCAGAGCAGGAAACACATCAAAGAAAACATGCTCTACCTATGTACTGAGGGCATCATGCTCTGGCCAGTTGTTCCCCATTTTGTACCACTCCCCACAGAATATGGCATCTATGGGCAAGCTGTTTGGAGCAGAGGAAGAAGAGGTCATATTCAATGTGAGAGGCTTTGAAAGCCACAAAAATTACCACCTTTCTCTCAAAATAGCTTTGAGCAGTTGGCTGAAAACCTGCTTTGGGAGTTGGAGAACATGATACAAGGACTCAAAGAGTAGTATAGAATTTCACCTTGGAATGCACAGAAAACAGGAAGCTACCAATGTGTACGCAGCAGGGCAGATCACCAGGACAGGAGAAAGTGAAAAACATCCCCTGATGACTTGTGGGTGGAGAATTTTCTAATGAACATTATGGGACTATTCAGAATGAAGCCAAGTAATACAAATATCTTTGTTAAATACAATTCAGGCTAACTCTTTTACTGTGTAAACATGAGAGGAAGTAAATTTAATTTTTGTACTTATTCTTCCTAATCCAAAATTTAAACATGTTCATGCTATCTCAATGTATTTTGATTTAGCAACATTTAAGATTCTGTGTCACAGTAATGAGGAGCCTGATGTGGGAGTCCCCTCTGTGTGCTGTGATTACCATTAATGAATAAAGAAACTACCTTTGCCTGATGATAGGGCAGAACTTAGGTAGGCGGGAAGACAGAACTGAATTCTGGGAGGAAGAAGGCAGAGTCGGAGGGACGCCATGAATCTGCTGCCGGAGATAGATGTGCTGCAACTTTGCTGGTAGGCCACGACCTTGTGGTGATATACAGATTAATAGAGATGGGTTAAATTAAGATGTAAGAGTTAGCCAATAAGAAGTTAGAGCTAATGGGTCAAGCTGTATTTTAATTAATACAGTTTCGGTGTGGTTATTTCAGGGCTAAACTAGCTGGGCGGCCAGAGTTTAACACAGCTTCTTGCTGTTTGCTGGCAGCTTGCTGCAGTTCCTTTAAGGGAGATTTTCCTGATTCAGCCATAGCAGGAAAAAAGCCACAGCTGTTTTAAAATTCTGGCTTTCTGGACTATGCTGCCAGTGTGACCTCTGGCGCTTTTAAGAAAAAGAGAATTTGAGTGGGGTTTATGAGCAGACTGTGCTTGCTTAATGGCAGCATGTGCCTAGAGATGGGGCACTGTGCATGTCTCTAGAGGTGGTGAGCAGCTCTGCCAGGCTGGACTGTGCTGAGCGACCAGGCAGTACCTTATATATCATAGTAACAGTGCCGTTTAAGTTTTAGACTGGGCAGGCAAGCCGGAAGTAACGTATATATCATAATAATGATGCAGCATAGGTTTTAAGAAGCACTCAGCATTTTAAAAGTGCTCCTAGACAGTAAATAATTACAGATATGGAACAAAGACAAATCCAGATAAAAAAAAAAAGGCCTATAAATGGGTCACAATGTTGGATAAATGTATGTAGGTTTGGAAGAGAGAATAAAATGAGTATAAAGAATAATAAAAAGAAGTAAATGGTTTTAAAAAAAGACAAAGTCTTTAAAGAGACAGAGTACAGACAGTTATAGATTAAAAGGAGTAAAGAAAAATAAGCCACGTAAAAATGGAAAATTCAGAGTCTGGATTATGAATATTATTGTGTTATCTTTGAATTTTTTGACTGTGAATAAGCTAAGTACAGAGAGACATGTCATTGTATAGGCTGCTAAGCTAAACCAGCATGTATAGTATAAAGGTATCTTGATTCCAAAATTTGAGTCTAAGGATATGTTTCTTTGGAAAAGAGGTTCTTCTTTTGTNNCTTTGGAAAAGAGGTTCTTCTTTTGTTTTCACAGAAGATGAGAACCTGTGGATTTCTTCCAGACCAATATAGTTTCATGGAAAAAGACCCCCTGAAAGGTTGCTGTGAACCCCCCAAAAATATCCTAAAAATTATTTTACCCAATAAACAGCAGGAAGCAGTTTGGAGAGAAATAACTACGCCCATATTCCCAAGTATTGTCTATAAATGTTTCTTTACATTTAAAGGGTGATATGCTATAGAGATTTGCATTAGTATGGATCTTGGTTTATTGATACAAATAAGGTCAATTTTACTATATTTCTGCTCTTAAGGTATTGTGTTTGTGTAGCTAATTTAAAATGTAATGTATAATTAAGAAATATAGTTAATAGATAGTCATCTATAATAGTCAAGATTATAGTCATGTTAGATTTTCTAGATATATAGAGATATATTTCAGTTAGTTAGGTATTCTTCAAATCTTTCAGAGACCTTCAGAATATGGCATTTAAATGCTTTAATAACTTAGGACTTTTCATGAAAGTGAGACACATCTACTCCTGGCAGTACCAATTACTTTGAGAGGAAGATGGGCATCAAAGGGGCTCCTGAGCCATTTGGGAATCCCCTCTGTGTGCTCTGATTATTATTAATGAATAAAGAAACTGCCTTGGCCTGTTAATATGGCAGAAGTTAGGTAGGTGGGGAAGACAGAACTGAATTCTGAAGAAGGCAGAGTTGGATTTGCCACTGTAGATAGATGTGCTGCAACTTTGCTGGTGGGCCACAACCTCGTGTGACATACAGATTAACAGAGATGGGTTAAATTAAGATGTAAGAGTTAGCCAATAAGAAGTTAGAGCTAATGAGTCAAGCAGCATTTTAATTAATAAAGTTTCTGTGTGGTTATTTTGGGGCTAAGCTAGCTGGGTGGCTGGGAAGAACAAACAGCTCCCTCCAACAGGAGCCTGCATGATGTTTAACATGTGTGCACGTGAACAGCTCTGTGTGCTAAGCTGGAGGTCTAAGAGTAAGGGAGTACGGAAAGGAAGAAAGGAGATCATGGCAGGAAGCAGCTGCTACATACACAAGGGAAAGGGTTTAGGATTTAAAGCATCTACTGAAGGATGCATGGAGCTCATAAAATTCAGCCATGTAGCCAATGAGGCCTATAACAAAAACCTCACTATCTTCACCACATTTTCTACTTTTCTTTCCTTCCTTCCTTTCTTTTTTCTTCCTTCCTTTTTTCTTTCTTTCTTTCTTTCTTTCTTTCTTTCTTTCTTTCTTTCTTTCTTTCTTTCTTTCTCTTTCCTCCTCCTCCTCTTCCTCCTTCTTCTGATTTTAAGTGCATGAGTATTTAGGTATATATATGCATGTATGTGCACCATGCATAAACATGCTTTGAGGACAGGAGAAGCCAATTGGAACTGGAGCTACAGGCAACTGGAAGACTATGGATGTAGGTGCTAAAAATTCTTAATAGTTAAACCTTCCCTCCAGCTCCATCATTTTTTTTACTTTTAAATATTATAGTTAACTTATATTCAATTCAAAGAGAAAGCACAAAACATTAAACGACTAAATCAGAAAATCCAGAAAAATGCCTAAATGTTTCCTAATTTTTTGAAATATATAAAAGAAATCACCTAAAGTACTTCACTACAAATCTATATAACAGACCTTTACCAAGGCAAGGAAGATGACCATGTGAATTTTCCTAAGAAAATATGTGCCTTTACACTGGTACAGATGTCACAGACATGCATAGACACATATACTGAATGTGCATGTCCACATGTATACATGTCAGTGTTTTTTTAAGAGTTTTTTTTTCCTTATGAGGGTCTATACATGTGAACAATCAGTCATATGACATCCCTGAACAAAGAGCATTCAGTGCCAACACACAATTGCATAGACCTGTATCCCACAAAGAAGTGATACACTGGGAAAAGACATGCATTAAGTTGCAGCAGTAGGACATATTCTGGGGACAAACTCAGAATGTGTGGGATGCACAGCAGCAGAGGTTCACAGCATCCTCAGTTGATGAATCAGAAGGTGCTCTCTCACACTGACCTTTTTATCTTGGCAATTCTGAAATACCAGTGCGAGAACCACAGGACTTGCCTAGAAATGCCCCCAGGAATTACCTAGAAACAAGCGCCCTTTCTTCGTGTATGAGGAAATGGAGTCCCTGAGAGAGAAAAGCATTTTGCTCAGGGTTCACCTCTGGGAGACTAAACAATGAATCTAAATCCATATTCTTTGACTCATAAGGCAATGATTACAGCGTGGGCTCTGGCTGGGGTTCTACTACCACTCTCCAGGTGGCTGACAATGACGAGATGGTATAACTCTAGGAGCTCACTCCTCTTAATACAATGGTCTGTTGTACACAAGGTGGTTATGAGGATTATGAATTAATAAATACATTTAAAGTACTTAGAACAACACCTTTCATTTTAAATTGCAACCTAAGTAGATGCTATAATTAGGATTAACATATGTTCTCTCAGTTGGTAGGTAGTAAGGACAAGAAAACCTCAAGCTCAGGAACTATTTCTTAGAGATGACCTTGGAAAAACTAACCCAACAGATTTAGCTTGACTAACCTTAAGCCTACTTTCTGAATCTTACCCTACGTTTCTTTGTGCATGTCCGATATAATCCAGTTCTTCCACCCTTGCTAAGATAATCAAGCAAAATTTCTCACCCACTAATGAAGCAGTCCTCAACCTATGGGTCACGACCCCTTTGGCAAACTTCTATCTCCAGAAATATTCACATCATGATTCATAACAGTATCAAAATTACAGTTATGAAGTGAAACAAAATAATTTCATGGTTGGGGCCACCATAACATTAGGAACTGTATTAAAGGGTCGCAGCATTAGGAAGGTTGAGAACCACTGCTCTATTGTGTTAACTTGGATAGTCAGGTCCTCACCCTTCTTGCCTGGTTGTGTTTGATCCATCACCCAGGGCCTCACTTCAGCAAGAATCTCCTTGGGTCAGCTTTGCTAGGATCTTCCTTGTGCCTGTTTTCTCACAGTCACTTTCCCCAGTCTCTTCTTCCTATGTTTCTCACCTTACTGTATTCATATTTATGCTAATTCTCTCCCCTGCACATCCAGTTGTAGTGGGACCTTCACATTCTGGTTGTGCTACCTAAACCTCTCTGTGCCACGCTTTAACATCTATTGCTGAATAGTTTTCTTTAACAATCCTCAGAGTCTCAATTTCCTTACTGATAGGAAGACAATAATTCTGATCTGAGGATAAAATGAGACAACTTATGCAAAACGATAAAAGGGTACCTGCTATCTAAGTAATACTCAGTGAATAATATTGCTTGTAATAAAGCAATTTGAGAAAAGCTTTTAGCTTTAAAATTTTTATTGCTTGAGAATTTTATCTAAATATATAATATGCTTTGGTCAGGTCTCTTCCCCCATTCTCTCTCCTCCGATCTCCCCCTTATCACCAATATCACTATTCCATAACTTCAAGTGTTCTTAAAAAAAAAACACATTGAGCCCATTAATGGCACCAGTATGTGCATGAGTGTAGTCGTACATGAGATGGAGGGGAGGGTAGCAGACTAATAACTAATGCTTTGTACTTTTTATCACCAACCCATCTTCAATTTACTTCCACCTTCCATTATTTCCCATGCCAAATAAAGAACATGATGTCTTGTGAGGCAGACATTAATCTCGATGGGATCTCAGAGGATCTTAGATCACATAAACATCATGTAGGTACCAAAAACGTCAGCAAGGTAGGCAATCATAAGGATAGCTCAGCAACTTTACTTGGTTTAGGTTATGCCCACATCTCTCTAAACAACAGAGCTAGCAACCCAGGGAACACACTTGCACCAAACTGCAGATGCATTCCACTTTAAATGATAGAATAAGTTACTATTCCTGGCAGCCTTTGTAACTCCCATCTTGGTGGCCAGTTTCTACTCAAATGCATCCAGAACATATCAGGATACTGGAGGCAGGGAACTGATCTGCTCTGAACTAGTTTTAGATATATTCACAATAAGGCAAACTGTCCTCTGAGTGAACTTTTAAGGAAAAGCCCCATGCTAACCATCTTAAGCTTATGCATAATCAGGTATGCATATAATTAAAATCAGATGCATCATGGGAAGGGACATGCTCAGTGAACAAAGTCTCCCATAATCAAGCCACCCAATCAAGAGATTCATCCACATACACTCCTTAGCAACTAACTCTTCCTGTTTCTGGATCCTTTAAAACAAAGCCAAGAATAACAACAGCTCAGGCCTTTGAGTGCATAGCTCATTTGTGGTATGTCTGACCTGGACTATCACTTGGCTTTTTAATAAACTTTATCTGCCAATTTGTAATGTGTGTGCTCCTTGGATAAGATATGAAAAGCCTGAAAATTACCAACTCAGAGAGAAATCCCCAGTAATACAGGCATACATAATGTCAGCGGATTCCCTCAATTCCAGATGCAGTGGCCCAGTTCAAGTCAGATGAGATCTTTCTAAATTTTTTACAAAGAAAATGAGTTGACAACTTGTTTTGAGGTCAGTTTGGAGATAACTCAACTTGTTGGCGGGTTGTTCTTTTTGTTCTTCATGGATATTATAAGAAAACGGGCAAGGTTCAGAGAAGGAGCCCGACAGACAGATATTCTTTGCTGATATGTGGGTCACTTTTTTTTCTGGGAACTTTTATTTCATTCTCTCATGCTCTTGAAGTTATGTGATAGGTATGCACCACACAAGCAGGTAAGGAGGAATGTACCTAAGGCTGCACTGAATCATGGGGCAAAGCTCCCACATAGCTCCTGGGTGAACTCCAGAGACTGCAGACTTTGTACTGTTGTGTAACTGAGCTAGTCAACAAACAGAGGGAGCAGCCTTGGGTCATTGCCAAGAACTGCAGCAGACCCTGGGCACAGCAGTGAATGCTTGTCTTCTATCAGTTCCTAAAATCAGAGACTGCTGGCTCCCTGGAATAACCAAGCTTGTCCTTAATGCTGGAGGAGCCACATGCGGTAGCTCAGGAAGAGCTCCTTTGCAGGATGAGTTCAGGTTACGGTTTATTAGCTGTATTTTACTGTCTTCTTGCTATGGATAGCTAAGAACTGGTTATTGTAGCAAGTCAAATAGGATCACTTATACAGTTTTATAACAATTATTTAAAAGTCTATATAAAATAATTTAATAACTACATTTTATTACATTATATACATTTGATATATGTAATTTCCTCTCAGAAGAGAGTTTAAAGTTAATTTAACACATTTGGCTGCAATTAAAACCTATTTCCCAATACTGTTCTAGAAAAATATAAATTATCATTAATTTGTGATTCCATACCTAGAGTCTCCCATTATGCACGAGAGGTGATGCTTGTGAAAAATAGCCACATTAATTACCTCTCACACACGTAGAAAGCTTCCCAAGTTGATTTTAAGGGAGTTCCTTGGCTCTCTGTGACTGTCACATAATAGAGGGTTAGGGATCACAGGAGACTGTTTTAAACATGGAGAGAATAGTACAGATCCCGTTTAATAACGAGCCAGCTAGGTCATACCGTCTCCTGTCTTTCCCTTTGAGTTGGTTTCACTGTATCTCACACTAGCAAAGGGTTTAAAATCAGTAAGAAATCTAGACTCTTGAGTGTAAATGAAAAGTTGGCAACATGCACTCATCTAAAATAAAGGTGAGATTTGAGGGAGAAAAGACAATTAAATTAATAAAGTATGATGGAATAGTTTGAATGAAGAGATAAAATAAGGATTGTAGCAGGTTGTAGCAAACATGCATGTGTGCACATACATGCACATTTGCACTCCCACACATAAATGCACGCACACACAGATATGTGCACCCATAGAAATGGAAGTAGATCAATTGTACAGGGAGTAGGAAAGGGGAATATAACTAAATTACTTTAGCTTTACCACACCATTTTTTTTTTCTTTTTGGTTTTTCAAGACAGGATTTCTCTGTAGCTTTGGAGCCTGTCCTGAAACTTGTTCTGTAGACCAGGCTGGCCTCAAACTCACAGAGATCCGCCTGCCTCTACCTCTGAGTGCTGGGATTAAAGGTGTGTGCCACCACGCCTGGCTCCACACTAATATTTTTCTAAACAAAATGTAACATGACATATACAAAACCATATTTTGATAGTTGGTCCACAAAAGGAAGCTATGTTACATTATATAAGGAATGGGGGGCAAAAAGGAACATTTCAGGTTAGTTAAAACAAACAAACAAACAAAAAACTGGTAAAAGGCCAGGTGGTGGTGGCACACACCTTTAATCCCAGCACTCAGAGGTAGAGGCAGGCAGATCTCTGTGAGTTTGAGGCCAGCCTGGTCTACAGAACAAGTTCCAGGACAGGCTTCAAAGCTAAGCTACAGAGAAATCCCATCTTGAAAAACCAATAAAATGCTAAAGGGAATATTACCACTTAAAACAATCATAAGAGTGACTCCTGAAATTAGAAGGGGCTGAGAATGTAGCTCAGGTGGTAGAGCACTTGTTTAGCATGCAGGAAGCCTTGAGTTTAGTCCCCAACACCAAAATCTAAATGCGGTGATACAGGCCTTTAAGCCCAGCACTTGGAAGGTGGAGGCAGGAGGATCAGAAATTCAAGGTCATCCTTAGGCTATATAGACTCCATCTCAAAAAATTAAAAAAGAAAAAACCTGAAACTGATAAGAACAGATACTATACTTGATCTTAGCCAAAAGGGGGAAAAAAAAAACCTGAAAGAAAACTAGATTTCTAATTTTCTAGTAACTTTTATTTTAGATGCACTGGTGTTCTGCCTTCATGTATGTCTTTGTACCATGAGGTTGCCTCATGGCCGCGGTAGCCAGGATAGGGTTTCGGGTCCCTTGGAAGTCAAGTTATAGATAGTTGTGAAGCACCACATTGGTACTGAAAGAGCAGTCAGTACTCTTAACCACTGAACTATCTCTCCACATTTTTTGTGATGAATAATAGAACAGCAAGTCTTGGGAGGCAAAATATTATTTTGTGTTTTAATTAATGCATGATGACTAGCTTTTGAGATGGGGTAGTGTTAGAGGAATTTTTAGCTAGAGAAAAAAGACTGGGTTATGCAGTCTCAAATGGTTTCCGACTTCAGAGCATGGTTCAGAACTGCCACATGTTCTAAGTCCTTTGACAAACCTGCTAACAGTCCTATAACTGTTTTCATTTTAAAAGAGTGGATTATCAATAGCTAGCTAACTATAGGAAACTACCAGGAAGGACAGGTTTACTCAGTAATAGAGAATGGAGTCACTTTGTGGTGGCCCAAGCCTTGCCCATTTCATTCTTTGATATAAGAACCATAATGGGAGAAGGGGTGAGGAAACCCCCATTTTAGTTACTTTACTCTCTGATAATGGCAACCAAAGAAGTATAGTGTCAATTGATTTGTATTTTAATAAATAAAGCTTGCCTGAAGATCAGAGAGTAAAACAGCCCCACTGGTCAGCCCTACAGACCAGAGAGTGATAACACACACCTTTACCTCCAGTAACAATAGTTTGCCATTGAAACCAAGTAGTGCACGCCTTTAATCCCAGACCTAGAGAGGATTATAACATGGGATGAGACAGCTCACAGTCACAGTCTGAGATTCTTGGAGAAAGGTCCACTAATTCGGACTGAGGTCGAGGTAAGAGCCAGCTTTGCGTTTTGAATCTTCAGGCTGAACCCCAGTATCTGTCCTTGAGCTTTTATTAATCATGCTTCAAAGAAGCATTTAGTTGGGCATGTGGTTTGAGGGGAATCAAGTCCTTAGTGGTGTGGAAAAAGGAGCATGAGATGACATCAAGTTCACAGGAAAGAGATGTGGATGCTGGCGCTCACCGTTTTTATTCTGCCTGGGAGCCCAGCCCATGGGATGGCGCCAACGACATTCAGGGCAAGCTTGTCTACTTAGTTAAATCTTTCTGAAAATGCCTTATGGACACATTAAGAGGTAAGGCTTCTAAGATCAGTGTAAATCTAGCTAAGCTGATAACGAAAATTAGCTCCTATAAGCCCTAAGAACAATAACCTATGGGCTTCCAAATATATGCAATTCTCTAAGATAGAATAGAAAATAAGAATAATGTACATACTTGCTTAATAATAATGGAGGAGAACAAGTATAAATTGTTTTATATAAACTAAATGAATAAAAGAGCAAACTTATAAAAGGTAAATCAGGAGTCATTATTATGATAGTAACCCCTAGCTCAATCAATCATTTTAGCCTTAGCCAATCTAACTGGAGTGACACAGATATCCATTTCAATCAGTTGGCTTTTTATTTTGATTTAATTTATGTCTCTGATGATTAAGATGCTGAATAGCATTTACTATATGTACATTTATTTCTCTGATAAAAATAGCTACATAAATCTTTCCATTTCTTACAAATGGAGTCACCCTGTCTTTGTTATTGAGTTGTATGTTATTGTATATAATTCTTTTGATATAAATAAAAATAATTCTGATTTTTTGTCTGATACGTTATAATATTGTTACTAACCTTTGGTTTACTTTTGTTTTTCTTAAGGGTGCCCTTTAAAATAATAATTTTTGATTTTAAGTTCAACTTAATTATTTTTCTATTTCATGTTTCTGTGTTCTATTATAATTAACTAATTTGGTGTATGCAAACACACACCTTACACCCAGTCATATTTTAGTAAAATGAAACCACAGCAAACATATTCAACCTTGTAGTTATCTTTTTCAAATATAGCCTATGATGTCTCAGTTTCTACATACAAATAAAGCTAATGTTTTGCATCAGTTTTCTAAAGAAGTTTTAAGCAAATGCATTTACATGCCATTTCTTTTAATAAGAGTGATAGTCTACAAAACTACTGTCTATTAAACACGTGAAGTTGAGATTACCTTCCATAAAATGCCTCTAACTTCAAATAGGAACTATCACAATGCTAATTATCTTATTTTGAATACCTTTACTTTCTACCTCCTTCTACACTTATTGTAAGAAATATTCTGCATCTAGCAGATTTTATACTTTATGTAATACTCATTGTTAAAGCAATGGTTAAGGTATGTGGCGTGCACCTTCAGCTTTTCTTATCTATATGAAAAGAATTAAACTTGCAAATTGTAGTGGTTTGAATGAGACAGGCCCCATTGTCTCACATATTTGAATACTTGGTCTCCAATTGGTGGAACTGTTTGGGAAGGATAAGGAGTTGTGGTCTTATTGGAGGAGGTCACTGACTCTTATCCTCTGAAAGTGTAAGCAAGCTCCCAATAAACTCTTTCTTCTATAACTTCCCTGGTTATGGTGGGTTGCCACAGCAGTAGAAAGGTAACCAAGCATAAACCAATGCATAAACTGTATTTTAAGAAGAAAGTTCTTTTATTCTTGAAAAGGTTGAGAAAAAAAAGCAACAACCTCTCTGTAGCAACATTTGTTTCTTTTATATTGTTCTCTAGGAAGACCCATTAGTATTTGGAATCAACAGCAGCTCTGGAAATTAAGCAGAATAAAAATATGCAGAGTCATGCTCATACTGCAGTTGGCAACTCATGAGCTGTTTTAGTTTGGATTGTGAATGTCCCTGACAGTCCATGTGTTAGAGGACTGATCCCTAGGATGGTGCTACAGAGAGGAGGCAGCCTAGTGGAAGGAAGTTAGCTAACTGGAGGTGTGATATGGAATTATGGGACATCTCCCTTTCCTTTTCCCCTTTGGCTTCCTGTCCATGAGAAAAGAAGTTCTCTTCTGCTACCCTCTCCATGCCATGGGAACCACCACCAATCAAGGATCCAAATCTCCACAACAGTGAGATAAAATTCAGCTTTTGTTATTATAACTTAATTTGGTTATTCAGGTAATGATAAAAATCTATATTATTTCCTCATAGGAAACAAAGGTTCAAGTCAAGAAGAAGTCTTAAAAACTCAACTTTAGGGCTAGAGAGATGGCTTGGCAGTTAAAAACACTAGCTTCTCTTTCATAGGACCTGATTTTGGTTCCTAGCAACCACATGAAGGCTAACAACTGTCTGTAACTCCAGTTCCAGGAGATCCAACACCTTCTTCTCACCTCTGCATGCACGTGATACAAATACCTTAAGGTAAAACATCTATATACAGATGTAAAAATGAGTGAATTAAAAATATTTTATTCTCGTTAGAGAAGAGGCTTCTTTTACCTAGAGTTATGGCTATAAACATTAATACCATAACCTCTTATGGGATCCACTTGCCCCTTTCTCCAATCACTAAAAAGTCTTCTTTAAAGTGAGTGCTCAAGGAGTCTCTCTCCCTGCATCTTCACCTTCAAGTCTTAGCCCTGTGTTACAAGACAATACAACAATTATACTAAAAAAAATCAAGAGAATACAAAGCAAATGCCAGAGTTTGGGCTCTAAAGGAAAAGACAGATAAGCAAGAATGTCATTCTTCCACATGTTAAAAGACCCAAGCTGGGTTTCTTAGAAAGTTACAAAGTCGAGTTACAATGATTTGACAGAAACTCTAAGTTATTGTTTCGTTGCCAAGGAAATCATCACAGGAGATGATCCTGATGTAAATGTGTTACATATATATTTGATAATAACACAAAAGGAACAATGGTGGGTTGTGACACTTTAAAAGACTTAACTCATCTAACAGTTTTGAAAATTATTTGTTAAGCAACACCAATGACTCAAACTAAAGAATCACTCTAGATCACTTTCCCCACCTGCAAGTAGTTGGTTTTATTAACTCATCAATGATAAAATGGTATTAGTCTGAATTACAAGGTTAATTTTTAGGGCCAGCAAAATAGCTCTGTGGGTGATGCAATTTGCCATTAAGCCTGATGATGTAAGTTCGATCCCCAGATGGTGTTGAGAGCTAATTCCTCCAAGCTGGTCATGGCATATGACTCTTCATAAATAATAAAAATGAAATTTAAAAAAAGATTAATCCTTTAATCTGCCTGGTCACAGAAACACGTAAGTTACTTGTGGCCTAATTGATTCTTAAAACAAGATTCAAAAGAAGAAAAATTGACTCACTGATAGGCTAACTGCTTGCTCGGAACATCTGTTGTTCAGCAAACACTAGTAAGTCAGTAAACTACTGTGTGTGAGACTGAACTGTGTGCGTCTTGGTTTACCAATGACACAATGAAATTAATTTGGAACCATGTCACATCAAATGCAATCAGTGATGAGAAACACATTGCTGTGACCTAGTGTGATAACCCATGTCTACCACTATGCTTTAGAACATGAAATTTGTACCATGCTAGCTTAGTAGCTATAGAAACTCATCTGACAGGTTGCCTAGGGGACAAGGTGGAGGACTCCCATACCCACATAAGAAAATAGAAGAATTCATTGTTTATAGATGAATAACAAAGGACAATTTATCCACAGATAAACTGGTCATGACCACTGTGCCATAAACAAATGTTCCCTAGTTTTTCTAGCTATGTGATTATCTTTAATTTTTTCTTACATTTTGGTGTTAAAAGATTTCTCAACCAATATGTGTATTGAAATTAATTTAGTATAGTTAGTTTCCCCTTTCTGCAGGCTCCACATTCACAGATTCAATCAGCTAAGTCTGAAAATATTAAAGTAATTTCAACAATACAAATTTTTTATAAATGCCTACATACATACATTTATTTCTTCATTTTGCTCCAAAAACTACAGAATATTAGATATGTATAAGCATTTATGTTGCACTAAGCAAATCAGAGATAGCTTTGTTTCTTAAATTAACTTATTTAATTTTTCTTCTCTCATATATTACATCCTGACCAGTTTCCCTTTTCTCCTCTCTTCCTAGTCCTTCCCTCCCAACTTCCTTCTGCTCCAGATCCAGTCCTCTTCCATTTCCCTTCAGAAAAGAGCAGGCCACCAAGGGATATCAACCAAATATGGCATAACAAATCTAGGGACATATCAAGGTTCAACAACGAAATCTAGCAGGAGGAAAAGGTTCCCAAAGTAGTCAAAGATAAGCTCCACAGCCACTGTTAGGAATCCCACAAGGAGAACAAGCTACACAACCATAACAAATATGCAGAGGACATAGGTCAGATCCATACAGGCTCCGATTCTTGTTTCAGTTTCTATGAGCCCTGGTTAGTATATTCTGTGGGCCATGTTCTTGTGGCTCTCCTCTGCTCCTACAAATCTTCCTTCCCCTCTTCCTATGACTGCCTGAGCTCTCCCTAATGTTTCGCTGTGGGTCTCTGTATCTGCTTGCTCCCTTTGATATCTTAGCTGGTAAGGCAGAAGACTTTAGGGTTCATGTTTTGACATTTAGACAGGATGCTGTTATCTATGAATGTGTTTAGTGACAGACATCCAGAGCCATCCTAGCATGCACACAGTCTGCGGGTCACAGGTGAGACACAAATGAATTAAAGTATATGGAAGATCTGCAAAGCCCTGTGTCTTAAATTTCATGTTAGGACTTTAAGTGTACCAGTATCTGTGGAGTCCTTGAATCAATCCTTTTCAGGCATTGACTGATATGTTAATTCTTATTTCTAACCATGGCTTTGTTGAAAATTATAGCCTTTGTTTTAGCTTCTGGCATTTTTTGTACTTCTTTATTTGTTGGGTTGGGACATGATAGTGTCATAGTATGTAGAGGTCGGAGGACAACTTGTAGTTGTCAGTTCACAAGAACCTCAATACAACTTGTCTACATTATACCAAGTCTAAATGACCACATTCAAGATAAAACTGATAATGTATGAAATTTCATTTATAAGAAATCTATCTTTTAAAAAGCAAGCAAAAAACCAAAAATCCCCCAAACTTAATCACTCTTTCCTGAACTAAACTAGCCCAGCTCTGGGTCAGCAGGAAGGTTCAGTGGGTGAAAGTGCTGGTTGTCGAGCACAGGGCCGGAGTTAGATCTTTGAAATACATGTGAAAGAAAGAGAGAGCTGACTCCCTTGTGCTGTTCTCTGACCCCCACATACAGATTGCAGCATTCATGAACTTGCATGCACATGCACACATACACACACACACGTATCAAATCAAATTACAGTAGTCCACTTCTGTGTTCAGATGTTTCTGAACTTGAAATAAAATTGTTCCCTTTAAAAAGGATCATGGGTGCTTTTTAGTAAGGAAAGGTATTAGGTCCTTTGATATCCAGGAAGAAATCTCAACTTACATAGCCTCCAATTTAACTTAACTTCAATTTTACTTCAATCAGTTTCTTACTGCCTCTTACTCATGAGTCAACCAAGTCACCTCTAATTAAGACTTACAGTTCCCTAATGGTAGTATGAACTTAACACAAGTCTAAAATAAACCATAAGAATTTAATGCTCTGATTATATTTCAAGTAAAATAATCTAAATTTAATTCTTTGAAAGTTAAAAACCACAGTCTTAGTCAATTATTGGTTCAAATAATACCTTTCTATAAAAGTTTCTAAGTAGCATTGAGTCATTTAAAGTTTTTTTGTTTCCAAAGTTTTGGAATTGCATCTGTGTTAAATTCAAGTCTTTACTATGGCTTATGAGATGCTTTAGAATATTTCTATGAGGCTGGGATGTGGCTCAGTTCATAGAATGCTTGCTTTGTATGTTTGGGCAGTGGGCTGGATACTATCTTTACAATCTACCTGAGATACATAATACCAGGTGCTACAGAGCATACCTCTAACCCCAGCACTTTGAAGATAAAGGCAAGAGGATCAGAAGAACAGGGTCTTCCTCAGTCATATAGCAATTATCAGATGAGTCTGGGATTCATAAGACCCTGTCTCAAAAACATTCCCACGTCAAAAAAATTACTAATAACATTAAAAAGCAGGTCAGTCTCTGCTTACTATGAGTTGACAATGTTAAAAGCTCTTAACTTGACATGACCTAGAAACTGGCACCTATTCCAAAAGTTACCACTTCTTTTTCAAAAACCATATGCTATACAATTTCCCAATTGCTTAAAAATCAATTACACAGGGAGAAGTAAAAAGCGAAATGTAAATAGCTTTCCAAGCATTCCCTGCCTCCATCCCAAATCTCTGTCATGTTCAGCTGGATTGGGTACTGATTTCTATGAACAACGAACTTCACTATCACTGTAAGGCAGCAACTTTAGAGCAACAATGGTATAGGGCAGTTTACTAGATATGAAAACACATGCTACATTAAGCTCTATTATAGAGTTACAGCAATGAAAACAGGAAGCAACCGGGTGCCACTATTCCTAATATCTGACAAAACATAGGTCAAACTGAGATAGTCAGAAGAGGCAGAGACGGGCTTGTCATTTTAATCAAGGGATTAATTAATAAAGAAAATGTTGCAACATTAAACATATATGCACCTATTTCATAAGGAGCATACAAATGGAATTAAAACACAGATCAAATCCCATAGTAGTAGATGGTTTCAACATCATTAATTCTCCAGTGAACTGGTCTGATGGACAAAAGGTAGAGAAACCTTGAGTTAAATGACATTTTACAACAAATAGGCTTCACAAATATAACAGAATATTATACCTAAACACCAAATAACATACATTCTAGTCAGTACCATATAGAAGCTTCTCTAAAATAGACTGCATGCTGGGAGAAAACAAACCTTGACAAATACAGAAGACTGAAATAAACCCATGTATACGATCCAAACATTATACAATAAAACTTAAAATCAACAGCAAACAAAAATAGAGTAAGTGTATAAACTCATGGAGGTTAAATAACTCATTACAGATTGATGAACAGGTTGAAAATATCAAGAAAGAAATACAAATGTTCCTGGAACTAAATGAAAATGAAACTCTGGGACACATTAAAAGCAGTCTGATGTGGAATTCCCCTGGGTATGCTGTGAATACCATTGGTTAATAAAGAAGCTGCTTTGGGTCTATTGCAGTGCAGAACACAGCAAGGTGGGAATTCCAAGCAGATAGAGGAGGAGAGAGTAGGTGAAGTCAAGAAGAAGCCATGTAGCAGCAGGAGACAGACACTGGATGCCAGATGCAATCTTAACCGGTAGGCCACAACCACATGGCAATACACAGATTAATAGAAATGGGTTAATTTAATATATAAGAGCTAGACAAGAATAAGGGTGAGCTAATAGGCTAAGCAGTGTTGTAATAATACAGTTTCTGTGTGATTATTTTGGGACTAGGCAGCTGGGAAACGAATGAGCAGCCTCCAACTACAGAAGTCCTAACAGGGACATTTACAGCACTAAGTGTCTAGAAAGGGAATAGATCCAGATGGAAGTGAGGTGAGGAGGAACTAGGAAGAACAAAAGGATGGGAAACAGTATTCAGGATATATTATATGAAAAAACAACAAAACAAACAATAAAACCCAGAAAGACCTTTAATAAATGATACAATTCAAGTATTTAGAAAAACGAGAACATCTTGAAATTTGCGGGCAAATGGATGAATCTAAAAAACAATGATTAAGGTAACCCAGACCCAGAAAGACAAATTAACATGTACTCACTCATAAGTAGCTTTTATATATAAAGCAAAGAAAAACCAGCCCACAATTTACAATCCTAGAGAACCTAGACAACAAAGAGGACCCTAAGAGAGACATCCATGGATCTAATCTACACGTGAAGTAGAAAAAGGTAAGATCTTCTGAATAAATTGGGAGTGCAGGGATCATTGGACAGTGCAGAAGGGGAGGGGAGAAAAATATATAGCCCAATAAAAACAATAAAAAACAAGAGAAAAAAAGGAAAGAAAAACATGAACAACAAAAAACAAAACAAAAACCCCAAATCGAGTAGAAGGCAAGAAATAGTAAAAATAAAAGGAGTAATTAATGAAATAAGAACAAAGAAAACTACGCAAAGAATCAGTGAATCTAAGAGTTGTTTCTTTGAGAATATAAACAAGATATAAAGTACCAATTAATTAAAAGAAAGAGAGGACCACAAATCACTAGAATCAGAAATCAACAGAGAACTATCACAACAGACACCGGAGTATACTAAGGGAATACATTAAAAACCTGTACTCCAGTATGCTGGAAAATCTAAAGGAAATGGATGAATTTCTTGATTTCTCCAAACTACCAAAGTTAAACCAAAGAGGTCAACAACCAAAACAGACTCATAATAAAAGAGGGGATTTAAATAGCAACAATCATAGCAGAACTCTACTACATTTTCAAAGAACTACACTCAATACTTCTTAAACTACTCAAAATGGTATATATATATATATATATATGAATCATAGCCAAGCTCGTCCTATGGGCCCAGTCTTACTCTAATATCCAAAGCAGGTAATGACACATAAAAAACTAAAACTACAGCCAATATCTCTGATGTTGTTCAAAGATGCAAAGATAGCCAAGAAAATACTATCACAACAAATATAGGCACATACCAAGATCATCCACTATGAAAAAGTTGGCTTTATCATTAATATTCCAGGATGGTTGGTTAAATAAATGTAATAAACCTTATAAATGGATTTAAAAACAAAACTCACATGATCATCTTAATATATGCAGTGAGTACATGTTTTATTTGTCTTTCTGGGTCTGGGTTACCTTAATATATAAACAAAATCCAACATGTTTTCATAATAAATGTCGTAAAGGAAGCTGGACTGAAGGGAACATACCGCAGCATAATAAAGGCCACATATAACAAACCCATTACCTTAAATGGTGAAAAATTGAAGCAATCTTACTATAATGAGGAATGATCCCAGGTTGCCCACTATCCCCACTTGTTTTCAATATAGCACTAGAAATACTAGCCAGAGCAATAAGAGAAAGAAATTAAAGGGATACAAACAGCAAAAGGAGAAGCCAAATGACGCGTAGTTGCAAATGAATATATTACATATAAATGACACCCAACAAGTTCAGCACAATGGCAATGTAGAAAATTACATTACAAAACTCAGTAGTTACATAAATGCTAGGTAGTTGTGAAGGTTCACCTGTAATTTGAGCCTTGAAAGGCAGAGAATAGATTCTGGAGTAAGATGGCAGTGAAATCACCAAATCAGAGAATTCTGAGCTTGACAAAGAATAATGTAGATGAGCCATTAGGAGAAGAGGATACCCCATATTAATATTGGGCCTCTACATCATGTGCACTCTCATACATGAAAACATCTACATATATGTGTGTGTGTGTGTGTACACACGAGTGAAAGAAAGAAAAAATAATAAAGGCCAAAAAACGACAACAAAATCAGGAAGAAAACTAGATATTCCTATTAGCTACAGTGTGTTTACTCTGTTGTAATATACTCTTTAGTTGAAGAGCATGAAGGAAAATCAGCAGCACAGAGACATGCTGGGAAAGGAAAGCCTATTTCAATAATTACTTTAGGTAAATGGAAAAGCTGTCCAGTACTGCACCAAAACTGTAGATCTAATTTCTTAAGGTTACTTTCTATACAGAATCTTTAGACTCATCAGTAAACTCCCCATTCTGTTTCCTACGTATAGTACATCTATACATATGCACCACACACACACCCCTCAATCATAAAAAATGTTCTGTATAGTCAGTCTTACAAAAGAAATACTACTCATACATTATTTTCAGTACTGTTAAAAGTTTTGCATTTGCTAAAGTCATCTGACAGATGACAGCTTTACATGTATACTACAAGGAGTAATATTAAAAAAAAAACCCTAGGTGGTTTTAGTATGAGTTTTTGTACGTGTTAGCAACAGCAATCTAGAAGGAGCCATGGAGGTAGAGATGGGGCACCACTGGAGATCAAAATGTTTAATCTGTGTACAATAAACCTAAAGAGAAAACAAAACATGTGCTCCAGAGAGGAAATTTTATTTCAGTACAGGAAGAAAACATCAGCACGAAGGCCTCTGTGATTTCTTGAGTTATGTTACCACACAGTTGTCAGTTCGTATTAAAGTAATCCTTAATTTCAATACATGGTTTTATGAAGTCTGGGGAATAACTTATAAAGTCAAAAGAAAAAACAAGAATATCTTGGCAAGGAAAAACTGACAAAGAAATTTGTTCCAGTGAATAGTAAATCATATCATCGACTTATGGTTTAGGAAGAGAACACAAGAATATAACATACTTAGACAAGATCTCAGAAATGTGAACGACTGCTCATCTCACTGGTTAGAACAGGTCTCTACTTGAAATCCCAAACACAAAATTTGCAGTTTTAAAGTAAAACATAAAACCCATCAGACATTTCTAAGATTTTAAAAAATACTCTGGCCAGGAGAGACAGAAAGGAAACTTCCAAAATACAACCTCCCAATAAATACAAGAAATTGATCAGGTTGCATAAAACTAAAAGTTTCCTACATAACACCATGAAGTTAAAAAATAGGAAATAATGTAAGACAAAGGACCACATTTACATCAGAATTCCTAAAAAAAGAAACAATCAAAAACTCAAAACACAATTCAAAAATTGGGGAGGGGTGCAAATAGTAACTGATAACTAGGTTCCACTTCACCCAAGAATCTACGGAATGTTTAGTTATAACGCCTGCAGAACACCTCACGCTACAAGACAGAGAGGGAAACAGGTTTTGTACGCTATATATAAGAAGGTATATTGATACTGTGGCTGATAATATGACACCTTTAGTGATTCTACTTCTTCACATAATTCTCATGAATACACAAATACAACAAAATTCATAAAGTATTTTCAATATAATTCTGCAACAAAATAAGGATGTCATTGGATGAATTTTATGTATCAATGTAATGGAATATTTTGAATGTCACTCTGAGTGGGACAGAGATACACAAACAGAACTTAGTCTTGAATTCTGTTAAAATACACCTAGTTGGCAGGGCCATGTCAACTGTTAACAATCCAAAGTAATTGAAGCTGTGTTTGTGAATACTCATTGAATAACCCAGATTATCTTGATAAAGCCAACTGCATTGGTCACTCTGAAAAATACATTATCATGGAAGACATAGTGAATAAGATAAAGAAAATTTCAAAGAAAATATGTCCCTATAACTCTACCTATGTTTAAAAATAACCATTCACAGGTAAAAATGAACATGTATGAAGTTAGGTCATGAAGAGAAGTGTAGGAGAAGTTTAAATCTTCAGCAGCAGTGTTGTCTAGGGAAAAGGGACTGGGATCTTTGAGGATGGGGGGATGAAAATCAGATTTGCACAACTGATCTTTTAAATTTCTGTAAGATTGTATTTTATATTTTATATGATGAGCATCCTTGTGTATGAAACATACAAGGAAAATAGACCATCATAAAATGGTAAGACACAGTTTAGTGTTGCAACCTTCTATGTTTCATAAATAAAGATCACTTCTGTCAGATGTTCATTTGTGAAGAAGACACACCGGTAGATTTAAGTGCTCTTTGCTTTCAGACAAAACATCTCTTCTGATTTCCTGAATATGTGCAAGGCCCCTCCAGACATCTTCTCTGTAGGAAAACAGTGCCCACTCAAGAAAAGTGTCTCTTCACACTTCCAGGGTTCATTTTCCAGAATAACTTGTATCTGGAGGGAAAGCTCTCAGGGATTAATGCAGGCACTGCCACTGAAGTAACTACTACTCATCACTGTGAGCTAGCATACATGGGTAGGAATCATTTCTTTCCATAGTTTCTCAAGGAAAACCACCAATGAAAAGGTCAGCACAAACTCTCAGAAAAAGAGTCGCACTAACTATAAAGATTCAATAATGCTGACTGATGGATCAGAATTTGATTGTTGGAATGCTCCAGATCTAAAGCCAATGGTTAGTCCCCTTAACAGACATTCACTGCCACTTCAGTGATAGACCTAATATTCTTGTGTTCACGTGGTGAAAGTTCTTACAATGCATTAACATAACAGACAAGTAGCTTCCACCAACTGAAAAGGTATGAACACCATCACATAGCACGGAGCACTTACATTAGAGAAGTCCTCACTCTGCTGGAGCCTATCTGCTTCATAATTCCACCAGTG
Source organism: Bramus lutescens (assembly GCA_001685075.1). NCBI lineage: Eukaryota > Metazoa > Chordata > Mammalia > Rodentia > Cricetidae > Bramus > Bramus lutescens. Next base: position 67,889 of record LOEQ01004259.1, read on the forward strand.
TGTTTGCGCATGTGTCTCAATTTAAGATTTTCTTTTGTTCTACACTTGTGTCTACACTGGCACATGTCTTTGAGGCTACTCTGTTTCTGGGCTGTGGGCATCCATATTTGACTCAAGAATAAACTGTCTTTTATCTTCTTTGAGGAGAGAGTGTTTTTTAATGTTGACATCAGGCTCTTCCTTAAAGTTAGGCTGGCCTTCAGTGAACATGAGACACATGTCATCAGGCTGGTTGCGAGAGCTAAGTAATGAATTCAGCAGAAATTAATAAATTTAAAGTTGTTATTGTTTGAATAAGAGCATGGCCACCATAAACTCACAGATTCCATAGTAACCAAGAAACATATATGCTTTGCATTTGTTTTGTAAAATAAACTCAAAAATATGCACACAAACAGTGGAAGACAGTATTTATAATAGGAGAGTCACAATAAATTAATTTTCTAGAGCTTTAATTCTACCTCTAGATGCACCTTTAAAAGAATACAGAATATGACTGATTTCATGTCCAACTCAAGTTCTGATTCTCCTATATTTTATAGATTTGGCTTTATATTTAGAAGAAAACATTGGTGACTAACGCTTTTCACTGCTCGATTTGAATGAGGAAAAAATTGCAATGCTAACTGGTTGCTTACTTCTTAAGAGCCAACACTGCTCATCTGTTTATAAGGTGTTTTCCCATCAAGTTTGCTTTGACAAAAGGTTTTGACTACTTTTTAATGTCATCCTTTATCTGCTCAGGATTATTCCTGTTACTAAACTTACTATAATTGAATTAATTATTTTCTGAATACTTTATCTTGTACCATCCCAGCTGAGCCATCCTGGAGGCCCTCTGCTTCACTGTCAGTTCCAGTCATGCAAGATATTACACCTTCCTTTTGGTTTTATGCAGTGTCTTATAGTATACATGTAACAGTTATATTTTAACTAAAGCCCAATACATATGATCTGAACCAAATAACTTTTTCTAACTCAAGCTTCTATAAAGTTATCTTGAAAATAGAAATAGTAAGTTTCATATGAAGTGATTTTCCTGACAACACTTAAATTATAATCAATTAAGCTTATTCTTAAGACTAATAATAACATCCTATGAAAAATCAGCACAACAGAGTCTGGACACGCACAGATTAACAAAGCATTTAGCAGATCTGGTCAAGGTCTCCACAGGCATTTCATGCTATTTCCCTTTTTTATTTATTTGCTAAAGGCTGTACTTAGTGCGAAACAGAGCTCTGGAAAGATGACACATTCCATGTCACGGAGGACAGCGAAGCAGGAGTCACTGCCACTGGTAGTAACCATGGCAGGTGCTCCACACTCCTGCCTGCCTCACCTGTGCTAACAGCAACTGACTACATATATGGTGAGTAAAGGAACAGAAGTACAGATATCTTCACAAAGCCATTCCTTTGCAGTTCCCCACCAAATTAAATACTGTATGTATTCAGAGTGAAGATCCAGAGCATACCCTTTAAGGAAAATAGACTAATCAAGGCAAATCTCAGATTCAAGGTGAGAACCCAATACACTGTCTAGACAACAGAGAAAATGGTAGCAAAATAAACTGAAACAGTAAACAAAGAACAAAAACACTACAGTTGAGAATAAAAGAATTCAAGTATTTGTTTTAATCTTTCTCAAACATCAAGCAAAATATTAACCCAGGTGTAGACACAAGATGACAAGTGTTGAACTTGCACATGGGCTACTGCACAGACTCCAACAGAAATGCTGAAGTCACCACAAATGTAGCATGAGGATCCAATACTCGTTTTCACTGTTTTAAACTGGAACATACACCACCTGGTTCTCTATGAGGGAATGTAGACCTTTTCATATGAAAAGCAAGAGTAAACTGCGGGGCTCAAAGAAGAGCAGATGTCCACAACAAACTACCAAAGACACTCAAGGTCTTTACTTTTTATTCACATAAAAATGCCTATTGTTTACAATAAATCTGTGGGTCAATACACTGCATCCACAACCAGCCTCTAACTGCAGCTTTTCGGAAGGACCAGTACAGCAGTGACATCCTGCCTCATACTAGCCATCCCGTTTCTCACTAACGCACACACTAAGTCTGACTCATCATTCACATACTTCAGAGGACTACATGAACATGTTAAAAATTATGTGCCATTACAAAATAGAAAATGATGCTTTGAAAAATTAATACAGATGGAATAGATTAAAAAAATTTATTCACTTCAATTTTCACAAAGGGGTCTGCTGTAGGCCAGGCTGGCCTTGAACTCACTGTGTAGCCAAGGAAGTCTTTAACTTCTGGTCCTCTTGTTCTAGTCTCTTGGGTGCATGGGTCACAGTTGTGCACTGCAACAGCGGGGCAGATTTTCAGAAGATAGCTCAGGTGATGTTAAGTGTCTTCACAAGCACGTACCTGACACAGAAGGCCTTTCTTAGGCACAGAAGGAACTCGTTCTTCATACACAGCGGGCGGCTTATGTGTAGGTGGAAGGTCAATTCTGTGTTCAAAATATTAAACAGGTGTGTGAGGGGGTTCCAGGAGGAAAAACAAAGAAAACAAGGTTCTCACAAATCTGAAGGATATTTTCTTCATACTATAATATATAATCATTCTACTCTGCATGCTCAATTAAGTTATGTTCTGTCAATGTGTCAGGAAATAAAAAGTTATCACTACATCCAATATTTCAACACCAAACTAATTCACATTAAAGAAACAATCAAAATAGAAACACTGAAAATTTTATTATTAAACAAGTATCTTGTGCATGAGCCACCTGCTTAAGTTTGGCATATTTTCACCTCTGATTACAATGAAAAACATTTTAAAGGTAGTATTTTTAAAAGATTTTTATTTATGTACATGTGCATATGTCTATATGTCTGTCACATGTATGTTGATGCCCACAGAGGACAGAAGAGGGGTCAGATCCATGCAGTCAGAATTACTGGTGGTTGTGAGCCTCCCAGAAGTGGGTGCTTAGACCCAAAGTCAGAGCCTCTCCTGAAGCAACAAGCACTCTTAAGTCATTAAGCCATCTATCCAACCCCCAATATGTTCATTATTATGTTTCTCCAAATGGTCATAGAAGTGACATGGAAGATTGATAAAAGCTTATAGTTTGGAACTGCTTTCGAAGATGGATTTTCAAAAGAGCCACCTTGGGGGCTGGAGAGACTGCTCAGCAGTTAGCACTGCTTGTTCTCCCAAAGGATCCAGGATAAGTTTCTGGCACCCACATGATGATCACAATCACCTGAAAGCCTAGTTCCTGGGGATCATCTGATATCTTGTCTGATCTCCATAGGCATCAAAGAGAGCATGGTATATAGAGACATACATGTAGACAAAACAAACATGCACAGAAAACAAAAATCAAAAAATCTTTTGAAAGTAGTTTATCCATTTTTAGAATATTTATCCCATAAGTTAAGTTTTTTTCAGGTACAATTCACTATAAATTATGCTATCTGAAATAGACAAAGGGCCACGATTTGCTTAAAGAACTTATTTTTGATGATCTCATCTGTAAAATTCCCTAATACTCACACATGTTAAATGTCAGATATTTTAAAACATATTTATGAGTCTATAGATGTATGTTTTATAGAAAATAATCTGTCATATATTTCAATGATTTGAAGACTAGAGATGTATTTCCAATACTTTCGATCAGCAACTAAAACAAAAAGTAATCTATATTAATAGATAAAATGAATGAAAACTTTAGATGCTAAATAATAAATGTGGCATATGGACTCATTTCTCAATATGGGAATAAAGTAGCATTTTCACACTGAAAATTCAATAAGTACATAAAACAGTTTACTATAAAAGAACTCCAATTTTACAATTATCAAATTAAAGCACCATTTTACCATCTTTTACTCAGAAGCAGTAACTTTTCTTTAATGAAATTGCAACAAACTTATAGCAGCATTTAAGTAAGAAACCCAAAGCTATGGGAGCAGTGACCTGCTCATGATGACTGTTGCCTGTTAGCATTCAGGTATTGTGCTGGCTGCCCTGTCACCTGGCAGGATGCGCTTGCCAGTATTCAGGCAGTACTCTGACCTACACAGGCCCTGACAATGTCAGTAGCTACATTAATACAGTTACATCATCTTTGACAGCAATGACTACATTACGTCAGGGTCTACAATCCCAAAAGACTAGCGCAGAGACTGTCAGATTGAATAAGTGGAGGTCTACCCCAAAGCACTTTAAAGGAATGTTTAATTTGAATACCAGCCTCATGCCCTCACACAACAACAGATTGCACAGGAAGATCCACTACTCAGTTCATGAAATAAAATCATTCTGTTCCCAAAACAGCCATGTGAAATATGGAAAGTATCATACAGCTAGAGATAATGACGAGATTAAAATGAAATGATATGTTAGTCATTACATTCTTCAACAAAATACAATACTTATAATCTAATCTCAGTGATTAGGCAAAAAATTTATTTAAATGAAAAGATGCTTATTTTATAATTAATTGAAACAAAACATTTTTTTTCTTAAGAAAAAAGCTTTAAAATGAGGGTCTTCAAAAATAATTTTTGGTAGTTTTGTTGTATCTATATATGACAGACATATAATCAATTAAACCTAAGATGCTTCTAATACTGAAATCAGCACTTAGTACAGGTCTGAATTCTATTCAGGTTGGACAATGTAAGTTCTCAATACAATGCATTTGGAAAGATGTCTAATGGTGTGGGACAATTCTGTATTCTGTCAATTATGTTTTAAATAAACACTGATTGGCCAGTAGCCAGGCAGGAAGTACAGGCAGGACAACCAGACAGGAAGTGTAGAGGCAGAGCAATGACAACAGAGTATTCTGGGAAGGAGGAAGTTCTTTCTCCAGTCCTGTCCAGACACCGAAGAAGCAAGATTTGACCTGTCCCACTGAAAAAGGTTCTGAGCCATGTGGCTAACATAGATAAGAATAATGGGTTAATATACATTACAAGAGTTAATAAGAAGCCAGAGCTAATGGGCCAATCAGTTTATAATTAATATAGACCTCTGTGTAATTTTCTTTGGGGGTTACCAGCTGTGGGAACTGGGAGGAAGAAACCCCAACAAGCAGGCCCTCATGTTACAGTCTAATGCCTGTAGATGAGGAGCTGCCTAACACATTTGCTTTCAGCAGTCCTGTGATAACTCTCATTTACTAGGATACAGTGTAAGATGTTCTGATGAAATCAAGTCAACATGGTCCAACACTATCCTTATTTCCATCTGTTGAACACTGAATATACGTAACATAAAGGTGGACATAAAGGCTAATGGATAATGGATGCTCACAGCTGAAGACAAGTAAAAACCGCTACCTACACTTTGTCAAGATAGGAAGGTCTCTTCTTCCGCGGTGTTAGCAACACAGTCACAAAGACAGCGATGATGAAGAGGGCCAGGATGGCTCCAATTACAGCTCCAGCTACTGCTATGGATGAGGTCTGCTTAAGTGGGATGTCTGTTAAATAATAAAAAAAAATAACTTTTCAAACAATTTTTAAAAGTTGCATGCTTTAACTTTTACAGTGATTAATGGCTACTGGAACTATTTACCTAGCAATTAATTTAGAGGACCCCAAATTGAATCCATCCATTTTAGAAGCATTATGTTAATACCCTTTTATTTTCCTCAAAGCCCCACATCCTTGTTTAACTCAAACTATGGAAAGAATATGTCCAATAAAGCATTACTGAATAAATCCATTTTCTACAGTCAAATAATGTCTGAAGAAAAGATAAAAAGATGAAGATAATGTTAAGTTCTCAAACAGGCGATAAAAAAATCAGTTGACCAGTAATACACACACTTACCATTTTATTCTGTTAAAGTAAAAGAGAAACACTATTAAAAATAGGACTATATTCAATAACAAAAAACAAAAAAACCACAAATGTAGTATAAAAAGTTACAGTGCATACTTTAAAAACTTTTAAAAATGTTTTAAAATAGAGAATTTCAAAAACAGTAGACATGCCAACAAAAGCAGTTCTTTCCTACGAGGTAAAGACTACATTTCAATATATTTTTATACAATATTTATATAAGTTCTGAGTACTAACTCATTTCTCAGGCTGAAGGACACATTCTGTTAAGAAGTTAATATAGCAGCATCTCATACAAAATTTTAAGACACTACCATTCATCAACTAAAATGGAACCACTGCAATTCAAATGTAATGATTAATATCTGTTTAACTTTCTTAATTCTAGCCATATGAAATCCAACAGTTCAATTTTGTGAAGTGACTCATAAGTTATAAAGTTTTGGGTTGTTTTTTGTTTTGAGATTGTGTATCATGGTTTTTTTTTTCATGCTATTCTGGAAGTTGCTGTATAGCCAAGGGTAACTATGAACTCATGATACTAAGTGTGAAGCCTTGTAAGTGGGGGATGCAGGCATCTGCCATGATGCCCAGTTTATGTGCTGCCAGAGAACCAAGCCAGTTTTGTGCCTGGTTAAGAATACACTCTACCAAACGAACCACACCCTTAACCCACAAATTTGATTTTGTTTTACTTTTCTAACCAATTATGTAGACAGTGGGAAATGCCACTTTGAAAATGATGACCAGACTCTAACTCAGCCTGCCCATAGTCAGCCAGCTAATGAGCAGTAGAGGACAAAAGCCAAAGCCGGGTCAAAATCCAAGTCTCCAGGCAGTGCTTGGGCTCCAATTTGGGGGCTGGAGTGAGAGGCATCAGCTGATACAGCCTTGCCCTTTTGCTCCCTATGGGAAATCAAAAACTGTTTTCATTTAAATGATTTACTCGCATGACTTATTCACAATTATTTTTCAGATCAGACATGGCAAATTGAAATGGAATTGAAGCACTAGAATGTTTAAACTGTTTTACCTATCACAGTATTTTTAATTTATTAAAATGTGGTTTGGAGCGGGGCATGGTGGCATATACCTTTAGTTGCAGCACTAGGGAGACAGAGGCAGATGTATGTCTATGAGTTCAATACAAATCTTGTGTACATAGGGTTTTACATGGCTGAAAAGTTTTTACTTACTGAAGTTTTCTTTAGCAAAATAATAAGACAGTTTATTAGTGGGTCATTTCATTAGCTTCATTTTAGACTCAAACTCTTACCCTTTAGTGCAAGTCATTCACTTGAATAAACTATCAGTCAATGAATAGAAACTAGACAGAGTGGGCATGCAAATACAGTCAAACTTTCAATTTTAACACAACTGAGATTATCAGTCTAATCACTAGCACATTTGACAGAGCAATAAAGAGGATTTGGTGCTTGTCAATGTGAGAGAGACTAGAATCATTCCACACAACCACTTTCTTCAACATATAAATTCTATTTTCAATCACTGCACCAAACTATGATGTGGTGGTTTAGTGCTAGGTCAACTGAAATCCGTACTAAGGACCTGACCAAGCAAGGTCAACCACCTAACAACAGTGCCCAATTGTCAAATTTGCTATTTATTACACAGTAGCTCTTTTAAATGTCTTTAATCCAATCTTTCATCTGATAATGATAAAATGTCCTTAGCATTCTGCCCAAGTACTCAGAATTCAAATTTGTGAGCTTTATAATGATGTTCACAGTATAGAACAGTAGCACTTCCAAACTGTTTCTAAACAGCTCAGGTTACTCTTAAGTATGAGTGCAAACTAAGATTTTCAACCCACAGAAATAGTTCACTTCACACAGGCAAACTGATGCTACATGTGTATGTGATGTATCACATTTCCTTTCCTGATTCTTCTACCAATTATGGAAAAGAACACAGCATATTTAAGGATAGTCCAGGGCTTTATAGAGGTAAGTTGTTGAGTGTCAGAATGAAATACAAAGAAAGCTGTAAAATCTTTTGCATTCAAATTGAAGTATTTTGATAGAAATTTGAAAATTTGCTCCAATAGTAATACTGTTGTCTCAGATAAACACACACACACACACACTACAAAAGCTCTTCATACTGCACAAGTGCAAAAGTTCAGTGAGAAAGTGAAACCTGGCATTTAAAACCTAAGTCAGTGACTTGAAGGAAGATGAGATTAGCGAGGGAGATGCTCTACAATGCTGAAAGTGACAGAGAGTAGCAAGCACTTTACCACGACAAGGTGTTATATGAATCTCTATGAAAAACTGATTGCTGTCATCGCAGCACTTACATCAATTACCTCACATTCACTGGAAACTCACCCTCCCACCCAAAAGAAGAATGACAATCCCCCACATGCCAAAAATACATCACCTGTAATTATAGATACCAAGTGTACATCTTCTAAGAAAAATATTCAAAAACAAGTTATCAGTCAATCAACCAATGTATAATGAACTTCCCAAAAACATGCACCAATAAATAGTATAGATAGCAAATACAATTAGTTTTGTCTTTATTACCAATCTTATACTTACTCTCATTCTATACAAAACAGTCATTACCACTTTCCCCATAAATAATCCTTGCACATGACAAGCATGTGATCTACTTCGGAGCTACACTGCCACCCTTCCGTCTTCATTTTCAACAGCCCCTTTATGCTTTCAATTTGGTAGCTAAGCTTGTAGCCATGCAAAATTTATCTCACCATTTTTTTTTCCTGTAAGCACCATATTATCTCAGGTCATTTTCAATTGTTCATTTAATAAATTACCAGGCATCTACGTGAACCACTGCACCACCGCTAGGAACACAAGGGTGAAACAGGCATAATCCTGATCCTCACAAGAAAGGGAAAGAGTCCCAATGTGGGGTTACAAATTCACACAATGCAGTCTAACCACATTACAGAAATAGAACTTATATTTAAAACATATTTAATAATTCAGCAGTAGAACTTATCTAGAATTATTAGCAAATTACCTTCTCCTCCAAGGAAAAGCACAAATAAGCAACACTGGTTAAAAAAAATGGTAACTAGCATAAAACACATAAATTGGCACTGTCAGCCTGGTATGATCCAAGAGTCCACTGCTCACCCACCACTTGGGGCTGTACATGGGAAGAACAGAGTGGAACACTCCCACAACAAATGTGAATTGAGGTACTTCTTCTAGTCCTTCGATTGCGTGTTCCTTCTCATATAATCAACACCACGACAGATGGGAGTTCAGCCTACTGACCCAGTATTTATTTTTTACACTAATGGATCCTATGTGTCAGGTGACCACCCAACCAAATGAGATTACCAAAACTCATATGTGATATACACTAGATAAGCAATCATGCCTCGCATACACTAACTTGCGAAAGAGGTGGCATCATGAAGGTATCACCCCATTCATATAAAAGCAGTGCCAACATCTTACTCAACACTTGAACTTCCACCATTAGTTAGAGTATGAAAGTAAAACCACAACAACCTAGTGAGCTATGATACATCAACCAAACAAAATTCAGGTATATCAAGAGACCAATTAAAATACACTTATATTTTCTTAGTATCAATTACACTCACAATAAACCTACATAGGGTCAAAAGCAGAAAGTATGTGAATTTATGGCAATTTTCCGAGACACTGACAAACAAACATCTTGTACATAAAGACAAGCTCTCAAACTAGAAGCTGTGACAAAATCAAGTTCTCAACAATGATCACCTTCCAAGACAATCAAGCTGTCTCTGAGAGCACCACATAAAGTACCAGAATATGTACCATAAAATGAATAGTCTTTTTAAATTATTGAATCAAAAAGTCTTAAAACCAAGATTTTTAAAATGAAGCACATTTAATCTTTTGTAAATACCAATTTGTGAGAAAAGAGATTAACTTTAAAAGTGAAGCACATTATGCATCCCAAATACTGACAATGACATTGACATTTAAAAGCATTTATGTTATCAGAGTTAAAATGTCCACTTTGGACTAATTTAAAATACATACAATTGAGTTGCTCTAGTAGCACAAATATATATGGAATACACACTAATTTTTTTTAGCTCATGTTACAATCAATAGTTTTCACTGATCTACAAAAGACAGGCAAAAACAAGAATAAAATGTAAACATACACGATAAAAAAGACCGTGGTTGGCATTTTTTAATTCTGCTGAAGTATCATCAATCTGTCATTTCAGATACACTTACATGGACTGGTCTTCCAGTGTGAAAAGGGGAAAAAGGAAGTTTTCCATAAAGGGGAAGCATGGGTAGACTTATTCATGTTTCAGGCACACCACATATAAACACACATTTAATATATCTGGACATGAGTAGGCCCTTTGCTACTGTGGCTCAGCATTGAGGACCAAACGGTTGTTAATGTCAGAGCAGAAAAGTAAATATTATGAACCTCATGGTGGAAGAATGCATCATTTCCTATGAAGTAACCCTGTCACACAATGAAATTTGAATGAAGCAAGGCTTTAAACCTTACCAACAACTTATAAACATGCAGAAGACGCATTCGGGGTGCAATGGGACAATCCACACAGGGAAACTGTAGGAAAGTGAAACCATTTTTAGAAAACAAAACAAAAGGAAGGAGGGAAGAAACTTCTGGCATGTGGGCATGAAAAGGTATTTCTAAAATTACAATATTCAGAATATACTTGGATCCTGATTAAACCTTCTAAAACATGAAGAAATGTGAATACTTACTGCTTGAAGTTTGAGAAATATTCATTTTTGGTCTAATAAAGATACTATGAAGTTTTTTAAAAGATACCATAGCCGGTTTTTAGAACTATTTTTATCTTTTAGAATGAATGACGATTTGCTGTCAATGAGGTAATGGCAGGAAGGCTGATGGGCTTAAATTGTGACATTAGTGACAGTGAACAGGCAATAACCAAAGTAAGTGGATTCAAAATAATAATAAAAAAATTCTCCAAAGTAGGTTTTCCCTGAGACATTTCTGGTAACTGGAATGGTATAATTTCTGTACTGATGTATATCTATTGAAATAATATGCATGTAAAATATGTCTTTGGATTGTTCTCAAGAGTTAAGGATTACTTCGGCTGTAATGTGACCACTCTCATGTGTGCAGCTAGTGAAATGCTACTCTCTTCCCACAAAGAAATATGCTTTACTCTTCCAAAGTCAAACAGACATAATCAGTACCAAGTTTCAATAAATGGCCCCTCCATAAAATATATACAGTGCGATGTTTAGTAGTTTCACTACTCATCTTCATGTTCTAAAAATGTGGATGTAACATAACAGAAGAAAACAGCCATACGTAAACAGCGACATATTTAAAACTTTAGGGATACTGTCGACATTATTGTAAAGATGCTTTCATGAATCAATTTTTATTGGTATACCACGAGATGAACAAAACAATCCAAAGTGTATGCCACTTAAAGAAATGGCTACTTGTTCAAAAATAGTTTAGAAAAATATATACCACTATTAGAAATAACAAGCAGTAAACAGGAGATTATAAAGTGTGATTCCTACTCCAAACAGTTCATAAGCAGTAAGTAAACACCACTAAAAGACAAGCTAAGATTCTTTTAAAATGAGCTGATCTGAAAACAAAAACCAACTGCTATCTATACCAGGGTTCCAGGATCCCAAGGTGCCAACATACAGCAATGTTCTGATCCCGAGTAAACTACTAGATGAACATAATCTGTATAAATCCTCCTACGTACGACTCATCTTCAGATCATTTAAAATGCCTAATAACGTGTAAATTCTGTGCAAGAGTTGTAAGGAGTGTTTAAGAAAAGGCGAGACAAACAGGATGCACATGTTTGGTGAAGATGCAAGTTTTACAATATTTCTGAATATCTTGATGATGAACACACAAGATAAACATGGTAAAAGCAAATTTTGTAATGGCTAGCTTGTCAATGTGGCTAACATGTCCACTTAGAGGCACTGTCAGAGTTTCCTTAACTCTATCTTTAACCTGATATTAGTAGTTTTGGAAGAGAAATAAAGTAGATCCTAATTCCTAAGATTATTAATTGCATTTTAAATGTTAATTGAAATGAAAATGGGTTATACATACATGAACATACAAACACAGTAGCCAATATGAAGAGCAAGAAAAATACAGAATTTCATCTCACTTTAGAAATACACCACTGAAAAAGCTTTTTTTTTTTAAAAAAAAACCACTTTATTTTATGAGTTACTGCATGGCAATGAGAGCTAACACCTAAAAACCTAACTTGGTTTAAATAAGAAATGGGGGGGGGAATTATTGATTAAAAACTAAAACTGGAAAGTGAAACCCAATCCCACAATGTCAAAACAAAAAAGCAGAGAAATAGAAATAACATCCCACTCATTTCCAATTAACAAGTAGGGGGGAATGAATCTCTACTTTAGACCCTGTAAGATTAAAATCTCCCTCTGCGGACCATTCTTTCCTTTCCCGAATTTCATGTAAACTACTGCCATGTACAAATAACATGTTATATTTATATAGACTTTAACACTATCAAAATCACACCGACTTTTTCATATGAAATGACAATTTTGTCAAATTTTGCACTTATTCTAATTCCTATAATCCTATAATAATGTAAAACATGGAGCTTTAGCTTCTTTCTAGAACTTTCTCACATATGAATGACTATCAAAAGCAGTAGTTACTACTAAAAGAACCTTAACAATTTCTTTATATATAGCTGTGTGTGTGTGTGTGTGTGTTGTGTGTGTGTGTGTGTGTGTGTGTGAGGGGATCGGCACAGCAACACACATCTCCTATGAGGCACATTGTTAAATACTAAATGTTCAAACACAGTCAAAAACTAGTCTATAGCTAACTTCTAGCCTATGGACGCTTTTATATTTTAATAAAAACTTACAGGAAAAGACAATTTGTGTTAGTGAAATATTTTAGCAGTAGAAAAGAAACCATGAGATAAATATAAAAATGGAAAAACAGTTCAAAACATATCTAAGTAACAAAAGTAGACATGGTCTCTATAGGCTAAAAATGATCTTTCAAATATTCCACAGAGATAGATTTGTATATACCTGACAATCAGCTGTGCACATCATTAGTATTCACAAGAATATTCATGTTCACAGACAATTCCCTATGTACAGTGTACATACATAAAGCTTTATCAACAGTGCAATGCTCTCAAAAAGCCTTAAGCACCAGTCTAAGATTCCTAGAACCTGCCAAGCTCTCAGGATGCCAAATAATCCAGATTATGAATACAGACTATATTAAATACGTCATAGATTTCCAGATTGCCTTATGCCCACAAAACCAAACTAAATGCCTAAAATTAGCCACATAATAGACATAGCATGAGAGGGAGTTCATCATCAGTAGGTATCTGTACTTTAGAAACACAGTTCTTAAGCACTAATTTCTTTTAGGTTATATATTCAAGTCGAGACTTACATAGAATCCTAAATGTGATCATTCTGTTTGGACTCATACAGCATATCAAAAACTTCCTTCTCAAAATAAAATTTTTGATCAAAAGAGCAATAAATTCTTATCTTTCATGGAAAGAAATCTTAGGCCTATCTTTCTTGTGGCTCATAGCACTACTTATACTTAAATGAACATCAAGTTAGTTTGTCACAGTGTATTACTACTAAGGAAGTGACTTCCAATGACTCGAAATAATGTGTCTTACTATTTGTATATTAGGTGATTAAATATAATAAAACATATTTTCAATGAGATATTGAACTAACCATCTTTCTTAATCTGATATTATTGCCTTATAATACATGTTAGGGTAGATCCTCTAATTTCCACAACAGTGCTAAAGAAAAATAGTATCTAATTATTCAGAATAAAGCTTTCACTACCTGTTATATTTTAGGAGTATGCCACAATTCTGTCTTCTATATGAAATACATAGAATGGAATCTTATTATATATAATAAAATTCATGTATACATATATATGTATATATGAATAAAAGATGATTGGGAGTAGGTGGCTGGTGAAGAGCACCTAGTTTACATTTTTATTAAAAATAATTTATCTATTCTGATTCATTTCATAACATCTTCACTGTCTTTGCAAGACACTTGTTCTACACAGTCTTTTTTCATTATCAATAGAAAAACATTCTTTGGGCCTTAAAACATTTGCCATTATCACAATTTTTAGAACTCTACTGCAGCATTAAGTTACCATACAAAGATTAATATCTGAAGATTTATATAACGTCTCAAAAGTTATATGATACTGGAAAGAATATAGTTAATGAGCTATGTAATACAAAAGAACAAAATAAACCCAAAAATTCTCATGATATGTTTCCAGTTTTAATTTGAAAAAACCAAAAAAAACAAAAATGAAAACAAAAAAGTTTGAAACATATACATACATTTAGGAGGACATGGAGAGAAAAGGGATGAATTACCAAGAGTCATCAGCAAGTGTTATCAACAACTGGTTCTGTAATTCAATTTCTCTAATTAAACCTCAAGCTTCAAAGTTTATTTTAATTGATTTTTAGAGTTACCCGTTTGAACAACACCAACATTAAATACTAAATCAAGATTATCTAGAAAATTCTTTTGTGTAGATTCCCAGCTGAAATAGCTCATGTCTAAATCTGGCACACGAATATACTCAAATACTCTCTCTCTACTTATCTGTGTACCATACTTTCATCACTATTCATATACTTAGCAAATAAAGCATTAAAATAAGGCCAATGCTTCATATACCAAAACCATGTTCACAAAACAACTTAAGAACTTTCTTCCAGAGATGAAAAAATTAATAATTATTGTGTTAGGAGGCATATATTTTATTACTCTTGCATGTATTGTGGACAAAAATATTGACCAGCTAATTATGCTCTTCCAAACATCATATTCACTGAGTTTATGGCCATGGTTTTAGTGCAACAAAATATCTTTGAAAAGCCACTTTACAGACGTTATGGCAAGGCTCATTAAAATTCAGAGGTAAAGATTCTATTAATATAGAAACTTAGAAAACAATGTTAGAAAATGAAAGATACTCCATCAGGATGAATAATTTTAGTATACTAAAAATATATAAGCATTTCTGAATTAGATTTACTGTCAATTTGATGGAGCACACCTAGTGGTGATACGCTCTGAGAGGTACCATGTTACATGACATTATACTTGAGATTATAGTCTTAGGTAAACATTTAATACACAATGCCAAGGTAGTTTCATTTTTTTCTGTTTTTAATTTTGTACCAAAAACGGCATACATTTAACGCTGACATTTCTTCTTACTTGTGTGCCTCAGACCAATAAAGCACTCTGCATTAGATTTTAAATCTTGAGACAGTAGTACAGCAGTGAAAATATTGTAAAGCAGCTCAGATACATTGAACCCAGATTTTACATTTTCATTTGTCAGATCAGAATATAAAAAGTAAGCTTGAAATCAACTTGGAAAAGCTTATTCTTCAAGAAAAAGTATGAACAATCTGAAAATGATCAACTAGTATGAATGAAACATTGTACATAGTGAAGTCACATTCGTGGTTGTTAAACATACCACTCCCTCCTGGAAATTACGGAACCATCTACATGGGAAACTAAATCATCTTCATTTTCATCGTAGCGTTCATCACTGACGAACTTCATTCCCAATTTTAGATCTTCGTAATAATCCATAGGTCTTTCAAACCTAGTGAGATTGTCTACGTTATTCCACTGTGTTTTCTCAGGCTCCTCTAAGTAGTCTTTACGTATTAGATTGTTCACTGGATTCTTGTTCTCTTTTTTTACACTGTCTGGGTAAGAATCAAGCTCATCTTGTTGAAGAACATCGATTTGCGATTCTTTTTGCATGTCTGATGGTGGAATGTAGTTTTTGGCAAAGTAGTCGCCACGAAACGTCCGTCGTCTCCTATAGCAGAATATTCCAGCCAAAATACTCACAAGCACTATGAAGAGAACCCCACCCACTACACTAGCAATGATGGTGCCAATTGTGTCATCCTTAATTGTTGCCAAAGTTGACAATGGAAAGGGTAATTTTTTAGGTTCTGTTGCTAGATCCTCGATGTCAGCAGTTGAGGGATGCCACTGAACTGTAGGCTGAAGGGTGGTGGTAGTAGGAGGATCTAATGGAAACAGTAAAGATAGACAAGACACAGAAAGGCAGAGAATGTCAATGAGGCTGATCCAACAGCAGTGAAAAGGCAGCACAGTTAATGAATACATATTCACAGTAACAATAGTTTTTCATTCTTAAGATTAGAAAGTAGTGTCACAAATACTGAAAATCAAAACAAAAGAACTGACACTTAGTCAGTTGTCAATGAAGTGAGAAGAATGAAACCGACAGTGTAAGTCCAGGGTATTCAACCCGTGTCTGAGTGAATACTGTGCTCTAAGAACGGCTATTGTCTCAATGTAGATTATTACTTAAGGCATCTATACATGGCTGGCTTAAGAATGATCAGACAAAAATTCAATTAAATTAAGTATTCAAATGTATCTTCTTAGCCAGTAGCAAAAGGAAATAAAAAGACAATAAAAATGAAATGTTTTCTTAATATGTATCTTTACTTAATCTGTAAGATAAGAACTTATCTTTTAAAAGAATGAAAAACCATAGAATCTTGTTAAGTGAGCATACTATATAAGTCATTGGTTTAATAATTCTCTCAAAAATATTTTAAGATTAAAAAGTACTATAACTCTTTTTATTAAATATATATAATAGTAAAGACTATTATTTGATAATCTTAAAACTCAAAAAGCATATATTTAAAACTGTGTCAATCAAATGAGCTACAATCAAATGAGACTAACACAAATAAATTTAATGTAATAATTGCCTCTAATAACCAATGAATAGTATATATGAACATTTGTAAAATGAAGGAATTTCAACTATATTTGCAAAATTCCATGTCACTGTTTTAAGATAGACTGTCAAAAGAATATAGCTAATATTTTAGAGAGAACATTCTAATAATATTTAAATATTAGATGCAAATGGACTATTTATTGACATTATATTATAGAGTAGCCATTAATATTAAAAAGCAACTAAACATAAATAGTAAAAATTAAAGAATGGTTAACTGTCCATTAAGTAGTATCTGTAGGCCAAGTTACATAAAGTTCTAGAGTTTAAAAAAAAAGATGAGTTTAAAAATGTTGAGTTTTTTCATAGATTAAAAAAAATGACCCAAATGGAAATCTCCTAAAATTAATTTTTATGTGAGTGGGTCTGACAGAGCTTTTTAAAATGATTGTTAGAAAAATACTAAATCTACATGGGGTAAGTTATTCTAACATCACAAGCTAAAGAAATGTACTTACTGAAACAGGTTTCATCACGGAATGCCATATGTATAGAATGTGGTAAAAATTTAGCAAGTACAATATTAAAAAACAAAAAACAAACAAAGAAAAACCCCAACAAACCACCAAATACCATAGAGGTCTTTTTCCTATGGTTTTAAGCTATTGCTTGGTGTTATCAAATGCTATGTGTATGTGAATCTAGGAAGACTTTGTAAGAGTCTTCTTTAGCTGAGCAAGTTCATTCTGCAGAAAGCAATTGTAAGATTGATGGATTCTGTTCAGTGGAAAGAAGTAAAGCTTCATGTGGTCCACCTTCGATGAATTTAGGTACTACAGAAATAAGTCAAACATCTACACTCCTTCCTGAGACAAGTTATATATTTAGGGGAGTAATGGGGTGGCCAAGTCACTGAATAGTACATAAACTGCAAAAAGAAATGTACCAGTACATTGAAATAAAAATACAAACTGCCTACATTAATTATTTAAATATATAATGTTAATATTTATATTTATATATTTAAATATATATATATTCGTCTGTATACATGGAGGTTTCCAAGGCTTATGACAATTCCTGATGCCCTAGTTTTCTTAGAGCAATGGATACATCTGTGCAACAACCAAGCAGAAAATATAAACTAATGGTGTTACAATATATTGCTAAAAATTTGACATTTTTATTTCAACTTGCAAAGTTCTTTAAATGTACACAAATCTGTTTCTCATATTTAACAAAATAAAGATTTCAAAAAATCTAACAAAAATTTTTAAAACTTATTAGTGGCCTGAGAAAATTTTCAGTTCATTATTCTCCTTAACTAGTGTTAAATATAACATAGTCATAATGTTATACACATAGTGAGTTAACATTTCATTGTACATTTTAAGCAGTGAACATATGGAATATATAGCAGACTTATCTTTTTATTTTAATCTAGAATGAATCAGAGTTCTAATAATCATCAACAGCTACTTATCAATAGTGATTAACATCCTTATTGTTTCAATCAGACATTTTTATTTTCTTTGTTAAAGGTTTGACATATGAGAAGATGATAAAGATTTGCAGTTGATTCTGAGATTGCTAGCAAAAGAAGGGCCATTGAAGTCTGTTTCACTAACTAATTATAATTAGTTTTGCCAAGTAGTACAACATATAGTACATACAAGAATGTCCTTGTAGCCACAAGATACAAGTCAGCCTAGTGGTAACAGTGTTAAAAATTACACATATTGACTTTCATTTCTTTATACTATGTATAGGTTGTTTAAATTAAAAAAAAATCTTAAAGTCAGAAATTGTCATTTGTAGATCCTTGAATTTATGCCTGGATCCTAAAGTCAATATTATGACATTCACCTTTACAGAGGAGTAAGAATGCTAAGCATGGGGTGATGATCTGAAATGTCACAATGTGCTGTTCTACTTTCAGAGAAGTACACACAAACAACAACCCAGAAAAGTACCATTTGCAGCACTCAGCTAGCCTTACCCTAAGAGTCGCTTGAGAGCGACACTATGCTAGAATAGAGTGCAGCAACCTAAGCTGAGTACTGCAATCATGAGCCCATGGCCTTCTGTTCAAAACCTGATGGCCATTAATGTGAGGAAACATAAAGATATTAAAAAGAACTTCAAATTTTCAGAGTTGTTAACTCTATTTTTCTAAGCAAAACTTTGACTCTTGACCTAAGATTACATATTTTGAAAAGCTCACTTAACGCTGAGATGAGATCTTACTATGTCAATTACAGCCTCTTACCCTGAGAAGAACCCAGGAGGCTAAGACAAAGCAGCTCTGGAAAAGCAGCAGCACATCTAGGATGCTAACACAGCACAAGCAGCAACGGAGAAGGGAATGTCCCCGCATAGAAATCAGACCAGAGACTCCACAGAGAAAGGTAAAATCTACTTCTTGATTACTTGATAAACATCAGCACTATTTTGAGGTAACTGAACTCACTTTTTATATTTACTTAAAGTTTTCACTCCAGTTTATAATTCTTAATAAATTTTAATTTTAAAAAAGGATTCGTTATCAGTTCCCTAAACAAAGAAAATAAGGTTGTTGTGTTACCAAATCTAATTTTTTTCACTCATACAACAAAAATGTAACGAAAAGCTATTGTATGTCACAGATTATTGGGCATGGCAGCAATATAGTCATGATTAAAATGGACATAAATCCATGCCCTCTTAAGAGTTAACTTCTAATGGGGACAAAAAATAGATAAGCATATGGATAAAAATATACAGTACACCATACTGACAAGAAAAAAAAAAAACAAGGATAAGGCAGAGGACAGGAGGTAGTAAAATGGTACGGAGAATCATAGAAAGAGGGGAGATTTTGTTGGGAAACATGACATTTGGGGAAAGCAACTGTTGAAAGAGCTGCAAAGATACCCATGGGTAGTACTCCGGCTACAGAAATAGAAAATGTCAACTCTCAGACAGAAGCATACCTGTTATGTTCAGTGAAAATGGAGGCCCGTGTGATGAAACCATGAGCAAGAAACATAGATGATGACATGATGTCAAAGAGTACACGTGGAGCCATTACTTACTGTGAAGATCTGGTTTTTTACCATGGGTAAGTAAAGTTGAGGGAAGGTTTTAAGGAGGAATGATATAATCTAATGCACTTTTTAAAAGGATGACTGGCTGCTTATCTGATTAAGGGTGACAGGTCCAAAGAGGGAGATTAACAGCTTTCTAGGTAAAAAGTCCTGGTTGTTCTGGATCCTAACAGTAGTAGCAGGAGAGGTGTAGCGTGGATAAACACTCCATGCAGCCTCTAGGAGAGCTAAGACAGGTCTGCTGAGACCAAGTGAGCAAAGGACAGAGTGGGAAGAAGGTTGTCAAAAGGGCTGCTATCTTGAATGACCATGACAGAGCTCACAAGCACTGAAAGGAGGGACAGACAAGATAAAAAGGTGTGGATTAAAGGACAGACCTTGGTTTTGAACAAGGTAAGTTATAAATGCCTGCTTAATTTCTATATATATATTTAATATTCTAAAGAAGCAGCTGAAACAAAAGTGGAGAATTCTTAAATAAAAAAAAATGAAGTCTAAGTTTAGCTATCACCAATGGACTCAGTATACATATGTAAAAGATCAACTTGAACCTGGTATGTAAAGAAGATAAAATGGTAACATTTGGAGCTAAGATCAAATGCCCCACAGGAAGCTGTGTAAAAGGAACAAAATGTAAATAAATACTCTCCAGGAAACTAAAATTTAAGTTTTTAATGTAATTTAAATTTACACTGATTATGGCTTGTCCTTGGGGGAAAAAGCAACTCATATACTTTAATTAACTTCCCACTGAAGTGCTGTTACTAAAGAGCTGTATGTGCATTTACACAGCACTATATTCCTTGCGAGGATCATACAAAGAGAAAACAGGAGCCTGTTGTATGCTAGACACTAATCCATGTCCTGAGCACAGATGAACACCGACAGAAGCATGCCACTAGCCTGCAGTGGTGTTGGGGACAAGCACAGGTTCACACTGCACTGAAAACATAAGCACAATGCTTTCTAAAATCCATAACTTACTCATACAGTTGGAGAGACTGAGAGCCATAACTATCCATTTCATAATACAAACCTTCATCAGAAAGTCCTCCTTTTGATCATCCTCATTTTCCATGTGTTAGATGTGAAGATTGCTATATCCTTCTGATCATTAAGAATTACTCAAATATTTAATGTATTTTTCCTAATTAATACTTCATGGGTAATTTATAGCTATTAATAAAAAATGGGGATTCTATTCATATATTCTGTGAGTGCTCAAATTTACACTAAGCCAATTTAACAAAACTTTCATAGTGAAACAAATAGCATATGAAAAATAAATACTTTCAGGGCTGAAAATAATAACCAAAAATACCAAATTTTTACGTCATTAAAACACAGTAGCATTCTTACTTCATCTCTCATTAACCTAAAATGGCAGTCTCATTTCCAATGGCAAACAATGTTATTTCTGAAGCCAAACTAACAAAGTAAATATTCCATTTTATTTATTAATTACATGCAGAGCAGCAAATAAAGAAAAAAAAAACAAAAATCAAAAACACTTTATTAATTAAACACCAAAGCATTTAGAAAGGCATGCCACCAGTCAAAGAAATGTGCAGAATTTGTTGTATACACATGTTGACACTTCTTTAAAGAACTGCCACTGTATATACATATTTAAGATGCTATACCTTTCATTTCTCTTTTGTATTATCTTAAAACTGTCAGTGAATCTAAGCTGTTGAGCATAAATGATTACACAGTATTACACTGTAATTATTATGATAGTACTACTTTAACTCATCTTGGAAGAAGGCAGGAGCTTACCTGAAATGTAGATGATCTTTTGATCACTTCTTTGACCAAGGGAATTTGTCACTTTACAGACATAAACACCAGAATAATTGAAATTCAGTGGATGGACAAAATGAAGAGTATTGTCAGAAGCCAATAAACCATCAGGCCATTGTCCATCCAACCTAGATGTTTAAGAAGCATGATGTTATTTTAAATAGCTTAAAATAGCAAACACTGACAATTATTTAAACTGTCAAACTTTTAAGATGCCAATAAAACTACCTATGTGTTGGATATTAGTTATAAATGTATATAAATTTGATTGCAACTATTTCATCCTTAACTATCCAAGTCCATTAAGTGCACCTAATTCTTTAGAAATTTAATCTATGTATGTTATACAGGTCAACATAATGAGAAGGAAGATTTTCATAGCCTTTATTACATTTCTTCCACAATTTCACCTATTAAATATTAAATATATGCTGCATTCTCATAACTGTCATCCTCTATCATCTCTGAAGTTCCAAACCCCTTTTGCCTGACCCCTGAAGAGTTGCTTTTCCTATTCATGTCTTTTTGTGGCACACTGAGTTGACCAAGGTTATTGGTGTGATCACATATTTAGAACTATTCCCTGGAACCTAGTGGGCTCATCTGTGGGTACCTAATTGAAGACAACACATTTCATCCCTCTCCCCAGAACACAGGATATCCAACAGTTCAAAAAGCGGGGATGGGTCCTATGAGTCCCTTTCATGAACAACAACTGGCTGGAGACAGGTCAAATCTAGTGCAGCATCAA
>LOEQ01004259.1:90224-103500 GCA_001685075.1 Bramus lutescens
CAATAGAGGCTGCCACCGCCTGCACTGATTGTGTCAGAGACAGAAGACAATACTTCACAGCTCTTTCCCCATCTTCCTGCTTTCTATATCCTTCCCACTCTTCAAAATATTGCTCGAGCATTTGATGAGGTGGTATAATGTCCCATTCAGGGTTGAGCACTCGACTATCACTTGGTCTCAGAACCTTGAGCAGTCATGGAGCTCTGATTTCAACACCACTCACTGCAGAGGAAGCTACATCACTAGATCTCTCCTGGCACAAAACCCAACTATAAATGGATGAAAGACCTCTGCATAAAACCATTATGTTAGAGCAAAAGGAAGCTGATATGCTACAAGATGTAGCCATAGGCAAGGCTTTCTTAAACAGAATTTGAGTCTCTTAAAAAACAAAGCCAAGAACTAACAAATCAGACTTCATGAAATAGCTTGTGTACAGCAAAGTCCATACAATGAATGAAAAATCTTTGCCAGCTACCTATCTATAGAGTTAATGTATACAATACACACACAAGAAAATAAAACATCAAGAAAAGAATCTAATTTAAAAATAGGCTATAGAGGGAGCTAAGTCCTAGTTTGCTTTAACTACCAGTCTGATAAAGCTGAGTCCCGTAAGAAAAGACTCAAAACAGAAAGATTGCTCAGATAAGACTGGATTTATGGGCATGAATGGGGAGATGTTTTGGCATTTAACTGACTGTTAATTGATATAGGAAGGCCCAGCCCACTGTGGGCACCACCATCTTTAGGTAGATGGACCTGGGTTGCACACAAAAGTTAGCTTTCTGCTTCAATTTCTGTCCCAACTTTTCTCAATGATGGACTGTGATCTGTAAATGGGAATAAACCAGTTCTTCCCTTAATTTACTTTTGGTCAGTGTTTTACCATAGCAACAGAGATGACACTAGCAGTATAAACAGATAAATCTCAAAGGAAAAACGAAAGAAATACAAGGGGCTAATAGACATTTTTAAAAGCTACATATTGTTAGTGATAAAGGAAATTAAAACTACCTTGAAAGTCTATTTCACTGGAATGGCTATCATCAAGAAATCAAATGAAGGGCTGGAGAAATGGCTCAGCAGTTAAAAGGATTTGTTGCTCTTGCAGAAGACTTGTGCTTGGTTCCTAGCACCCATATAGTCCCTCACAACTGTCTACTTATAGATCCAGAAGATTGTAATGCCCTTCACTGGCCTCCAGGGGCTCCTATATGAAAATGATATACATATGCAAGCACACACACATAAAAACCAATAAATAAAATGTAAAAGAAATCAATTGACAGCGAATACTGTCCAGGATGTCAGAAGAGAAGAGCACTTATTCACTGTAAGTGGAAATGCAAAGCAATGAAGCCACTATGGAAATCAGTTCTTCAAAGGGCTAGGAGCAGAATTATCCTATCAACCAGTTAGAAATATACTCAAAGGACTTATATCCTACTACAAAGATATCTATTCAGCAATGTTAAGTGCTGCTGTATTCACAACAGCTAAGACAAGGAATATCAATAAATGGATAATAAAAATGTAGCAGACAGATACAATATAATTTTATTCAGTTGTAAAGGAAATAAGACTTACAAGTAAATGCAACTAGAAAAAATTATGAATGAGATAACCCAGGACCAGAAACAAAGCACTCCACGTTCTGTGTCTCATTTATAGACCCTAGTACTAAATCTTTAGATTTGTGTTTAATCTGGAGTACCTGCAGAAGCCAGTCAAAAAGGGCCAATGGGATTGGGTGTGCCGAAGGGGTATAGCAGAACATGAGTGATACGCAAGTAGACAGAAAGAATACTAGAGATGGAAAGTTGAAGGTTAGGGTAGGGGATGTAGGGAGGCAACAGGAAGGGAGTAATCTCAGTGACAGGAATGGGAAATCTCAGTGAAGTATATATGAAAAGGCCATAGGAAGCCTTGATAAATTTAAATGTAGGCCCAAAACAAGAGTGAGAGTTTGAAGGGGGCCATTCTGCAGGGCGTGGACAGTGCTGCTCTTAAAAGCCAGGATCATTAAACCACAATTCCAGCGCTAGATAGGAGATGCCCCTTTATAAGCTACTAATTAGCTAGGCACTAGAGGCCCCAAACTGTATAACTTCTTGCCATTTCTTGGTTGTCTACCAGAATTAGATAAGACTAGATCTACTGTTGAAGATACCACACACCCTAACTATAGGGTACAGAGAAATCAAGTTGAAACTGAAGTAGAAGCTTCTTCTCTATGAGCTAGCTTTCATCAGACCTATGATAGCAAACAGAGGGAAAAAAGAAAAAAGCTTAAGTCTCTAACACTACTGCCAGTAAGGAACAGAAATGCTAGGACAGGATGGTGAGAGATAGCAAGAGGGTAGAAAAAGACTGAGAAACCTTTTGCTTAATTTCTTCAGCTATTAATTTAATTACACAATACACTGATTAAAATTAATCTTAATGCATTTAGAATACCTTTCTCCTTTTAACAATTGGCTACTGTGCATTTAACTCTGTATTACCTGCTCCATACGGACTTGAAGGGTGGAGGATTTGCATCAGCATTACATTTGAGGTTAACACCTTTTCTTCCCACAAACCAATTTCCATCATATCCTGTAACTGAAACTTCAGGAGCATCTAGAAAATCAATGAATGCAAACACAATCATCCTTTGTTAGGAGTACATATACTATACAATGAAAAAACATTAATGCAAAGGGTAAGCTTTAGAAGAACGGAATTTATTTTTCCTTACTTTCAACATAACCACCTGAGAAGACAATATCCAGTAAACAGTAGCTGACTAAGACAATGAAGGGATGGATGGGTGGGTGGATGGATGGAATTCAGTACCAGATAAGACTATATACAAGTACAATAAATATCTAGAGCTTCAATGGCAACAAAACAAACTATTCACTGCCACCAAAAGGGTCTTTAGTATATGTACAGCATAATCAATTTTAATTGTAATGAGTAGTGTAATCTAAACCCCTAAGCATGGCATTTTACCAAAAAGTAAAAACAATAGAACTTCAAAACACCAGCATAGATGACTTCAATCTGCATGTATGAAAATGATAGCAGATCTAAACACTTGCTGATATTATCTCCAATTTGCCTAACGTTAAGTCACTCTTGAAAGAAAGCAACAACCAATTTTACTCAAAAATTTAAAATTTCAAACAAATCACAATGCATCAAAACCAGAAACTGGTGAAAAGTGAAATGCAGGTACATATGAAAATGTGAGGACTCCTCAGTACAAAGGAGGCAGCTAGGACTCTCGTGCATAATTTCTTACTATTCCAAATCATAGCTTTAAAATATTTTAAATACATAATAATTCTATTATCAGTAAGATCAGCTTAGAACAATACTGAAGAAAGATTTTCAAACTAGCTAAAATGTACCTATAAAGTAAAAGATAATCCTTTGTTTTGTTTTTCAAGACAGGGTTTCTCTGTGTAGCCCTGGCTGTCCTGGAACTTGCTCTGTACATTAGGCTGACCTGGAACTCAGAGACCCCTCCTGCCTCTGTTTATTCAGTGCTGGGATTAAAGATGTGCACCATTACTACCCAAGTAAAGGATTCTTATTGAAAACAGTAGGACCCAGGGCAGGGTCAGCAGCCCAGTTAAATACAATGAAGTTGTTTGTCTTTTAAGTAATACACATCTGAGGTACAAGTTTCCACTGCTTCCTTAAAGGTTAGCCTCCTTTAAAGCCTCAACTTTTAGTTGAACATCACTGCACACTCAGTACTCAAACCAAAGGCGATTTGATGAAGAACTCTGACTACAGGAGAAAATGCCGTATGTAGCTTAAGCTGAACATACACACTGGTGTAGACACTGGATGTCTAGTAAGCAGACCCTAGTGCGTACTTACATTGGATGTCTAGAATGAAAGAGTATCGGACATCCTTTTCTAAGGATGGATGTTTGACAACACAAGTAATTCGCCTTCCTCTAGCAAATCTCGTGGGAAAGAGCTTGTACTGGCTGACAATTGTGGCTGTTTCATTGGGAAAGGAAGTTGTAGTAGATTCCATTTCACCAAGATCACCTTCCCAGTCAATACGTGCGACTGGTTTTCCAGTGGCTGCTATACAAATGGCTGCTACTGTTTCATTTCCTCCATCAATTAAAGAGTCTGGCCCTTTTATCAGGCTCACAGTAGGTTCAACTGTTAAAATGAAAAACAAAATGCACTTCAATTAATAAAGTACTTACAATTTGTTCTATCCACGTCTAGAAATAATTATACTCTTAGGGACAAATACAAATAAAATCATATAAGTATATTTTAAGTAATGCCAACATCAACTGCATACCTGGAATAAGAGGTTAAGTTTTATATTATCATCACAAAGATGGCTGTCCTGATAAAGTTTCCCCTTCTGAGATGAGTGAAATATAACCAAATTAAAAGATTTCTATGACCCTGATCATCATCTCCTTTATATTAAAGTCATTACTTCTGAAATGAAAATAGCTTTATACATTAAATACATTATATGTATGTTTATATTACTTCATTCTAAGCAAAGTTTAAAGCAAATAGCCTTTAAATAAGTCACTAGTTTTGTTCTGTCTCTAATTCATGCCTAGCTACTATTGCTCTCTATTTTACCTTAAAGATTATTAATATTTCCTTAAGTACCCCTCCAAGCAAAGGGAAGGGAAACAAAGGGAAGGGAAAAGAAACATACATAATGCATATACAGAGCAAATATCCACATAACCACCAACATATGAACTAAAAATATGAGCAACTCGTAAGTCCCTTGTCTCTCTGTGTCTTACCCGATCTACTTTAATGTGGAACCATAACTCAAACCTGGTAAATGAATTTTTAAGTATCTTCTCAATAGAATCAATAAGGCAAATCCAAGCAAATCCAAACCAGACAGCCTTACTTTACCTGTATCTGGAGCATATAACAGAACTGCTGTAATTATATGTTCCTGTGTTTTGTTTTGTTTTTAAGACATGGTTTCTCCGTAACTTTGGATCCTGCCCTGTAACTAGTTCTTGTAAACTGAGCTGGCCTGGAACTCACAGAGATCCACCTGCCAATACCTCCCAAATGCTGGGATTGAAGGCATGTGCCACCACTGCCCAGCATCAGGTTTTCTTTGAGTCAAGAGATTCGTTTCTTTAGCTTTATTATTTTAAATTCACTTCAACTATTCATTTTCCCCATGATTTAGATCCATGTGGAATTGTACTATCGTAGAACTTATTTATACAATAAGTCATTTATTTATACTTGAATTTATAACTGGTAGATGACACTAGGGTTTTTCCCAATTTTTATAACTCATTCATATACATATCTTGGTGTATTTATAAACAACTTCCTTTGATTTGTCCCCAAACTAGAACTGCTTCTATCCTGGTTATTTTCAATTTTATCCAAACTTACATGAGGTGCCAATTAAACTTGCAATCTTCAAGATATGTATCCATATATTCACCAGCTAATGTTATTAAATGATTCAGTATTCCAATCTCATATATGTCATGATGCATCATTAAGATTTACATTTCTCAAGTTATGAATGAAGGTGGAGGGTATCACATATGCTGTAGGGTCATTTTCAATTTCCTTTTCTGTCAAATGTATTTTGAGGTGAGGTGTTTTTTTTCTTTTTAACTGGTATGTAAAGGTTGGATATAAATCTTGGAAAATAGTTTCTTCTAAGTTAGATGTAGCACAGATTATTTTCTATCAATCTCAAGCTTATCTTTCTTCTGCTCTATGTCTTGTTTCATTTGAGATGTTCAGGTGCTGAACCAAGGTCCTGTGAATGGATGTTAGACACATGCTCTGTCGCTAAGTTATATCATCACCAGTCCATTTTGAAAAAGTTAATCCAAATGTATTGAGCGATCTGTTTTTACTTACTTTGATAGTTAACTATGTACCAAGAAATACCCTATTTCTCCTATTTGAGGCAAAATACTATGCGATTTCTAATTTTTTCTATAAATTTATAGATTAATGAATTTCCCCAAATGCTACAAAAAATATTGTTTAAGTCTCTGGTAATTCCAGCATCTTCTGTCTGTGTAGATCAATTCGGGCATTTTTTAAGGCATCCCAGGCTGGGCTCAGACTCACTCTGTAGCCTGCTATAACTGAGCTTCACTTAGCCTGCCTCCACCTCTAGAATGCAGGAATTACAAGAATGTGCCCCCAGTGCTGTGGCAAATTTACATAGAGCCGGGGGTCAAAACCCCATTATGCTAGGCACTCTACCAAATGAGCCATACCCCAGATAGCAGTCTGTTTCTGTGATCTTATTTGTACAGGGAGTTGAAGACCGACACCCCCCCCCTTACTTGTAAGACTGAATATTTAATGTAGAAATACTTAGAGACTAAAGATATTCCTTCAAAAAAAAAAATCTCTTTTGGCCAAGCTCCTACAAACTAACTAGGCCAGGATTTTCTCAGGTTCTTAAATTATATAGCCTGGGTCTATGACTCTTCAAACACAACTTGCTTTGAGTTTACTACTACTCTGAGACTGTAAATCTTTGAGATACAAAGCAAATGAAGTAAGACACTCCATACTGGACAGAATTACACTTAAGACTCTGCTTCTTGCTTCAATTCATCTTAGCCCAAGGGCTAAGAAGCCATCTCTCCCTTCTAGAAGTTCTAAATCTCATCTGGGCATCACAATGTTTCTTCAGGATGAATCAGCTTTCAGTACAAGGTTATTTCTATGCCGTCATCTTCTCCCAGTATTGATACAGTCATGTTCCTCACTATATACTTTGGGGTTCCAAATACCCCAGATGAAGAGCTGGTCTGAAAAACTTATATACACACTAAAGCTTTCTTTTCCTCAAGAAACATACTATGTTTAAAGTCAATTTTGAATATTATTAACTTTTTTAAAATTGTTTTTATTGAGCTCTACATTTTTCTTCACTCCTCTACCTTCTTCCCCTCTCTGCTTCTACCCTCTCCCATGACCCCCACACATGCTCCCAATTTACTCAGGAGATCTTGTCTTTTTCTATTTCCCATGTAGATTACATCCTTGTATGTCTCTCTTAAGAGTCCTCTTTGTAGTCTAAGTTCTCTGGGGTTATAAATTATAGGCTGGTTTTTTTCTTTGCTTTATGTCTAAAACCCACCTATACATACTATCTTGTCTGGGTTACCTCACTAAATATGTTTTTTTCCAGATGTATCCATTTGCCTGCAAATTTCAAGATATTATTCTTTACCACTGTGATTGGGAAAATAACCTTCACCAACCCCACATCAGACAGAGGACTGATCTCCAAAATATACAAAGAACTCAAGAAACTTGACATTAAAGGAACTACTAATCCAATAAAAAATGGGGTACAGACCTAAACAGAGAACTCTCAGCAGAGGAATCTCAAAGGGCTGAAAAACACTTAAGGAAATGCTCAATATCCTTAGCCGTCAGAGAAATGCAAATCAAAACAATTCTGAGATTCCATCTTATACCTGTCTGAATGACCAAGATCAAAAACACTGGGGTAAGGGGAACACTCTTCCATTGCTGGTGGTAGTGCACACTTGGACAGCTACTTTGGAAATCAGGCGATTTCTCAGAAAATTAGCAAACAATCTACCTCAAGACCCAGCAATACGGCTGTTGGGTATATACCCAAAAGAGCCTCAATCATACCACAAGGACATTTGCTGAATTATGTTCATAGCAGCGCTATTTATAATAGCCAGAACCTTGAAACAACCTAGATGCCCCTCAAACAGAAGAATGGATAAAGAAAATGTGGTACTTGTTATTTTTCTTGGTAGTTTTATCCCTTCAGTTTGCTTCTCTGTACAGATAGATCCCTCTGTGAAGCAATCTTCCTGTTCTGTCACCTTGGACCCCTTATGACCTTGCTAAACCTAGTATTGAATACTATTCAATAAGCTACAAAGAAGCCTCAAATGCTGTGTCTAACACACTTCCAAGTGAGACCAAGGCTGCTGGCCTATGTTCTACACTTTAAGCAGCAAGGTCTTGAGAGCAGATGAGGCAGTAGCACAAGCTTACATTTACTTTTACAGCAGAAACATCAATTTTTCCATTCATTCAAGTTATTTTCAGATGCTCCAGACTTAAAGTGTCTTATACTTCATACAAATGCTTTGCACAACTGATAAATTACTTTTTCAGTAGTCCATTTCAACCATTTAAATTCCTTCTATCCTAGACTTTCCCAGAGATCACTTGTGTGGTGAGAGATTGTCATTAAAATGAGGAAGTGTTACTGGCATTTGATGGGCTGGGGCCTATGGATCTGCAAAGCACTTTAGGATGAATAGACAAGAGTCCTCAACAAAAAGAATTCTAGCTCTCACATTCAAAAATCGAGAATTAAAGAAACTTTAATACCGCTCAGATTTGGCTCTCTGTCATTTCAGTAGAAGGTCCAAGTGCCAAACCCAAACTACCCATTACTTAAGGACTAACAACCATTCCCTTTATAAAGTATGTCTTGAATTCTATGTTCACTCTATATCTTACTAAAGAATTCTTACTGGCCTTGGGGAAGGTGTTAGCTCCTCCAGCTGAGCAATGTGGCTTTCTGAAGGAGGAGCTGAGGTGCCTCTCCACCTCAGCTACAGATTGTGGTTGTTCCTCTATCTCTGATCTGTGACTACCACAGTATTCCTCTACATTTCCAGATTGCTTTACATCCTACTTCAGGAGTTACCACAATGCTAACAGGTTTAGTCAAGCTCCACCTTAAACTCTAACAATTTAGGTAGCCAGTATATGAATCAAATAGGTACACAAGTCTTCAACAGCAGGAATAAAAACCACTATGGAAAACTGAAACACACAGTGGCAAAAGGTTCCAAGAAGTCCAATGAGAGTCACTGGAGAAAAACAAACAAACAAATAAGCAGGAAAAATAAAAACAACAAAAACATCACTAAATTTTAATATTGAAGTAATAAAAATGTTATAGCAGTTCAGATTTTAAGAACAGGATTTCATTCTGTAGCCCCAGTTAACCTGGACTACATGGCAATAACCTGCCTGAGCCTCTCAAGAGCTGGAATTACTGGTGTGAGTGAGCACGGCCAGCTGAAAATCACATCCGTTATTACAGTGCCACCTATTATGAAAAGAGCCAAAACTGTGCAGCGTTACAGGCAGGTACACACGGGCTTTGCTTACATTAAGAGAGCCTAGAAACACACAACATTAAGACAGAATTTGAGAATGTATATTTGAATGTTTTTAATTTAAATCAAATTTATAGAAATCCTCATTTTATGATTGAAAACATTCTCAATAGGATATTTAGCATAGTCTCAAACCCAACTAAAGCACACCTACCTAACACAGTCACAGTTGTAGAGGACTGGGCATTTCCAAGTGGGAACGTAACAGCTTTGCATATGTATTTTCCAGAGTCTGAGAAGCCTATGTTATGGAGAGTAATTGTTGCATCATTAAGTGAGTAGTTTTTAAACAAGACTCTTCCCTGATAATCTCCTTGAACAGAGAATCCATATTGAGGATGATGAACTGCAACAGTCTGTGTACTTTTGCCATGTATCTTCTCCCATGAAATCTGTGTTATAGTTTCATTCACTTCAATTAAACATTTCAACGAAACATTCTTTCCCCACACTGCTGTGACATGTGGCTCCACGATAATTGATCCAGCTAAGGCACCTATAAAGGAAACAAAAATACATGTAATACAGTTTTGATAATGGAAAACGTATGCTAACATACAGTCACTCTCCCTCTTTCTCTACACACATACACATAGCCACCCACCCATCCCACGCACTCACACACACACACACCTGAACAATAAGAGCTTGAAAAGAGTTGGGATCCGGGTCAGCTGGAAGTCAGATACAAATTACCATCAAACCCTTCAACAGTAAGCTCAGCAGAAAGGGAACTACACTGGAGGCAGATTCTCCCACATCAAGACTTCACATGAGATTTCAGACCTAGCTGCCACCTTGACTGCAGCTTTGTGAGAGTCTAAAGCAGGGTACAGCTGAACCATGTACAGATGCCCCTCCCCACTGAACCAAAGAAGGGTAGATGATATTTCATAGTTAACAAATTTTAGGTATTTTTAATGTAACAATAAATAACTTGTTTAAGATCTAAGATCAAGGTAGTTTCCTATGGAATGCTAAAATTCTCTATAAAAAAAACATTCTTTTGAGATAGACCAACTTCAAGAAAACACTAAAGAAATGTTTACTATGAATACAAAATTGTCTGTTTTTCAGCAGAGTGAAAAAATATTTCACAAGCAAGTTTAAAATGAAATGACACCAAACTTCTCCTAAATGCCAGAGAATCACGACTGTACTGAAGGAGACCAATACTGATCACTGTATTGAAGACACTGCTCAGTAAATGCTTTAAAACATAAACAAACTGCCCTCAGAGAGTTCACCACACGTCACCTGACAAGGAAACAAAACTATGAAGCCAAAATAAGTCCTCAAAACATAAATTGCAAAAACATCTTTAAAACAATGTCATTTCTAATATTTTAAAGGAATATACAAGTGCAGAAGGAATGAAAATAATTTTTAAATGCATTAAATTTTATTCAAACACTGTTTTGTTGGTTTTTTCTGTTTTGTTTTGACAAGGCCTGCTATGTAGAAAAGCTGGCCTTTCACCTGATGACTCTCATAGTCCACAGGGTTTGTGCCATGGCCCCCAGCTTTCTTCAATCAGGACTAGACAACAGTCTTAAACAATATTCTCTCTTTTCGGGGAGGGGGGAGAGAGATTGCAAAAAAGTCAATAAAATGGAAAAAGGACCTTCTAACAGATGACTATAGGAAGGGACTAATATTTATTATTTATAGGAGGAAACTGATCATTTATAACACTATCTTTAACAACCACGAAAGAAAATGTTTTGGTGTTCTTTAAACCATTGCTCGTTATCAAGAACCCCTCAATTTATCATCACTCATTACTGACTCGAAATGTCGAAAATAACTAGCTCAATTCTAAAGTATTTTAGTAAGAAGTAGGGTAAAGTCAGGCACTAAGCCAGAAATTATGCAAACTCATGAAAAAGTATCATGAATATTGACTTGTATTGGAAGACAGGAACAGGACTATCAGATGGGAAAGGAAGGGAACAAGTGGGTGAGGGAGGGACAGCTAAAACTAAGGGCCATTTGAGAAGTCATATGGAAGTCTAATACAGTAGAATCCTAAAATATATACATAACTGAAGGTCATCTAAATGGAATTACTAAATAATGGGAAGACAGAACCAACTGTATATCTCTCTCATTACCAAACGAAGCCTCCAGTTCTGGGAATGGGTTACATCTAATCAGTTGCTGGCCAAACAACCCAAGCCACTGTCAGGGCTACCCAGAAACTGACAGTAAGGCTCCACAACTCTTGAGAAAAGGAGAGCTGACACTTACTTTAGAGCCTTCACTCCTATGGACTAATGTTCACGGCACCAGAAGGGATTCTGCATGCACAAAGGCAAAAGATAAACACCAACCCAACTACAAATCCTTCGATCTACAATGATGTTCCATCTGCAAGAGTCTCAAATGTAATAGTGGAGCTAACCTACCATAATATCTGATTGGACTTAAGGCCCATTCCATGAAATGGAACCCTTTCCCAACCTTTGGGTAGCCAAGCCAGGGGCTAGGGGAAAATCAAATACCACTGCTTTGCCAAGGAACACAGCAATAAAATGGTAGAACAAAATGTTCTACTATACTCATAGATCAGGGTTTTGCTCAGTCATCAGAGAGAAGAGAGCCATCATCAGAAAAACCTCCTCCTTCAGGAAATGGAACACATACAGAGAGTCACACCTGGACAATAGTGAATACAGAGCAAGACACCTTGAATATTCAATCCTAAATGTATCTCCATTAATTCCTTCCCCCTCAGGACTCAAGAAACCCTAAGGAAGAGAAGATGGAAAGATTCTGAGAGCCAGAGGGACATGAAGGACTCCAAGGTATCAAGCCCTCTAAATATGTATGTACATATGCCTTCTGTGTGGCAAGGCTAGTCATTTAGGCAAGAGACTGCTCTTGCCTGGACTGCTTGGCTATATGTTATATAAACTGGACATGCAGGACCCACAGGAAAGTGACTGCTGAACTTGAAGATGGGACAGTCCTTCAGGATTCCTGCTTCATAAGAGATTCTTCCAGACATTCTGTAGGACACAGAGGAAGATAACTGACAAACTGTCAATATAGGCAGGACAGTTACAAATTTCCTGCTTCACTGTTGTAGAAGGCCTTTTGTTCATTCCCAGCCACTTAAGACCCAGAATAATCACACAGAAACTATATTATTTAAATCACTACTTGGCATATCACTTAAGCTTATTTCTGGCTAATTCTTGTATCTTAAAGTAACCTATCTGCATTAATCTGTACATCATCATGAGTTCATGGCCTACTGGCAAAGTTTCAGTGGGCGTTTGTCTCTGGCAGGGCTACGTGGCTCCCCCAACTCCACCTTTTTTCTCCCAGCATTCAGTTTAGTTTTCCCTGCCTAGCTTTGTTCTGCCCTGCAATAGGCCCAAAGGAGTTTCTTAATTAATCAATGGTAATCACAGCATACAGAGGAGAATCCTATATTACCTCACTGCAAAGTCTGCCAGACACTCTAGGCCTATAGGCTGAAAATGGATGCCCCAACATTACAGAAAAACTTTGGGTGACTGTCCAGACAGCCGGACAGCTCTGTCATTTCTAGAGTTTTAAAAGTCTCTTATAATGCACATCCAGTTTACTTAGGTAATATTATATCATTCTGTTGTCTTTGATGGAGCTGAAGACAAGATAGTTATAATTATAGGTTTCTTAGTTATGATAAAAGATAAATTAGATAGATATGAAACTTTAGATTAATAATAGGAAGAGTATTTCCTGTAATTTTGTCAAATATAGACTAGGTATTCTACCTGTAATTCTTGCTTGATAACTGTTTTATTAAATGCAATGTTAAAGTCAAACCTTTCTTTTAAATTAGATAAAAAAGGGAAGATGATATAGGATGTCTTTCTGTATGCTATGAATATGTCTTTCAGAGTAGCCAGTTGTACATGCTGGTAGGATTTGCCTGGGAGGCAGAGACAGACGGATCTCTGTGAGTTCAAGGATAACCTGGTTTACAGAGGGAGTTCCAGGACAAAAATACACTGAAAACCTGTCTTAAAAAGCCAAAAGGAAAAAATAAAAGAAATAGAGGTTAAAATAAAGCCACATAAAGATGAAAAATACAC
>LOEQ01004260.1:13581-25197 GCA_001685075.1 Bramus lutescens
TCACAATTCCAGAGAACCTAGACAACAATGAGGACCTTAAGAGAGACATACATGTATCTAATGTACATGGGAAATAAAAAACGACACAATTTCCTGAGTAAATTGGGAGCATGGGGACCATGGGAGAGAGTTGAAGGGAAGGGAGAGGCATGGCTGAAAGCAGAGAAAAATGTATAGCTCAATAAAATAAACTAAAATCCAAAAAAGAAAAAGATAAAAGAATAACAAAAAGAGTGTAGTTACTGTGTAGGAAAATCTACTTGTGTTTGCATATGTGTGGCCACTGGGAGTTCCAAGTCAAATGTGTTTCTGGGTCTTGAGATTAAGGAATGGAAAAGACTGTTAGTAGAGGAAGGGCTTCACAAGAGGGTGTGATAAATGGTATTCCACCAGGATCTGCTTAGTTAGTCTCCTGATTTGGGGCAGAGAGTGAGGAGAGGCCATCTTAGGTCTGCTAAAGAGCTGTGGATGAGACTGGGAAATAGGACTTGGACAAACGGAGGGAGAGGTGAACATATGGGGCAGCTCACCCAATTCTCTGGCAGGAGTGGCCAGTAGGTGTGCCTGTTGAAGACTTGGGTTGGGATACAGCATGTGGTATGGAAGGAGGTTAGGAGGGGGAGATCAGTGAGATCAATTGGTGATGGGAAACCTCCTTCAGTCTTCAGCCTTTGAGAGTTTGGACCAGGTTGATATGTGGCTTCGGGGTAGAAAAAAGCTGTGGCCATCTGCTTCCTCCTCTTCTTCCCACACTCCACCCCTTGATGTTGGACTCTGGTTCCTGTTCCATGAGTTTTCCATTTTAATAAGGAAAAACCTTAGAATCCTCTATTTGGCATTCACTTGGGATAATTTGACTTGTGTTCAAAATCATATTGGAAATGGATGTAAGGGGGAAAGGGGGCTGTAAGAATATTCTGTTGCAGAGCTGGGCATGGGATTGGAGATTTGATTTGGAAGAGATGAAGGAGAGGTCAATGTTCGACTAAATAACAGATTTGTCAACAAACTCCAAATAAATTAGTTTCCACCATTAGGATTCAGATAAAGCAAACTAACAACACAGGTAATTTATATATAGCAAGGTGAATAGGCTCAAACATTGTGCTCCCAAATACACATTTTTTTATCAGTTGTGTTCAGTCTCCATTGTTCACTCACTGTGTAACTGTGGGGATATCATTTGATCTCCCCATTCTCAGTTTGTCTAGATAGCCAGATAATGGTATTTACTTGGAGAGTTATCATGAGAGTCAACTGAAATAATGTTTAGATATAAGTCACAGAGTACACTTTCTGGAACATAGTAGATGAATAATGGCTTATAGCATTCTGTCATATTGTACTAATCATTATACCTAAAACTATTTTTAGAAACTTCTTTGTTAGACAAATGCCTGCAGTATTCTTAATATCACTGAGTGGTTCCAGATTATTTTTCGCCTAAGAAGGCTATTTGCATCATGTCACCCATCCAATTTCCTCCTGCTAAATGAGACCTTAAAGTTTAGCCTAGCTCACATATCCTTATGTTGTTGCACCATTTTTCTTAGTCTGCTATTCGTATGTATTCAATAGGCAGTGGACCTGTTATTCAAAGCACATATGTGCACACTCTCTTGTTCCATGTAATGCAATGAGGCCTACTGACATTTGACATTTACCTCTAGATACAAAGAATTACATTTCCTGTATTTTATTCAGCAAGTGGTTTCTGAATAAAATTGAACAATCTGAGGCATTGACAGAAAACTGGAAGACAGAAGGACTGGGGCAATATGAAAGTTAAAGAAACCATTCTTATTTTTACATTTTTATCCCTTAGGCAAAATCTAGATCTTGGGATGTGCTGAAGTTTGTTGGGTCAGGTAGATTATACTTGGTCTCTGCTCTTAAGGTCTGCAGGAGCTCTGTATTTACTACTGCCTAAGCTAGTTCTATTGACTTCTAAACTTAGCCTGATATTTCTCAGTCTGAGTTGCTTTTTGGGTCCTGAGCCTTTCCATGTTTACAAACTCATCTTTCTTTGCTACCTTTCATAATATTTAGGAGCTGAGAGCGTTTTATGTCATTTTATGGAGCACTCCTGCAAAGGTGACACTGATTTAGATTTAGATATTAGCCTTATGTTGCTGGGAAAGCTTATTTGAGTCAAACTTTCTTCCACAATAATGTAAGAGTGTGTTGATTAAGTAAAGAATATTCATTGAAATACCACACATAATCCAAGGCATATTTTAGTTGATAGTTGAAATTTCTTTCCTCACTAAAATGCTATGAAACATTCAACTACATATGGGACAAAATTTGAAAATTTGAATGCAAGGAAATTAAGAAAATCTTAGAGGTTTTCCTTATGTGTGCATTTAATATTTATTTCATTTATGTTCAGAATTTTTTTCTGAATTAAAATCTTTGAGAATTTTAGTTGTAAGAAAGTATTAGTATCACCAAGAAACAAAAGTTACTTTAAAAATTAACAAATACCATTTTCTAGATAAATGTGGATATTTTTATTCTGTGGGACTACTATATGGCTCATCAGAGTGTGCCAGGTTAATATGGATGAACTGGGGGTAAAGGAATCCCAAGAGAACTTCTGGAGACAAGTAAGAGGAAGTAAGAGGAAGGGTAAGGGATTTATTGGATAAACATTAAGGTCAAGGCATTAGAATAAGGCATCAGAAAGAATTTTCCAGTTACTAAGGATTTTCTCTTTCTGCCCTTAGTCTCACCAAAGAACTATTCTGGGACTATTTTCCTACCCATAGAGACAAATAAGTTGGGCCTTTGAAACATATTCTCTTCCTTGATAACAACTTGTCATACACTTACCCAGATCCCCCATCTGGAATCCAAATAATTTGTCTAACATTTCTGCTAGAACCATGCCTAAATTACTGAGATAATGAACTAAGAGCATTAGCCACAAGGATTGACACATACAGTGCTTCATTGATAACAAACTAAACTTGCATAAACCTTGCAAGATGAAGTGAAAGGACTTCTTTTTACTTAAATCAATAAGGAAGATTCCAATTGAAATCACATTGAAACCAGGGAAAATAACATGGGTACTGGTCAGCTAGGTGAAACCTCTAGTAAGAATAGATCCATTGACGTGAAGAGAAAACACAAAGCTAGAATTCAGAAAAGAGCTAAGGGATTAATTTGAGGTCCTCAACATCAGGAGTGGTCTGGAGTTTGCATTTTATTATGGGAAGAACTGAGGTATGAAATTGTAGACAGAAGACTAAAAAACTTCTGTAAAAGATAAATGATATATTTTAAAAATTCAAATAAGGGTATTATACTATATTATATGATTCCATCTCTGTCTTGTAAAGTAAATTTTTTGGGTCTTTGAAAGTGTATTGGAATGTGGTCATACTAGAGATACATCAAGGAAGAAAATGGGAAAAGGCAAGATGAGAGATTTGGGGTGATTAGATAAAGTCAACAACAGCAAGTGTGGGAAGCATGAGTGACCATGTTAAGAAATTACCTAGTTAAGAAACTAGGTCGATGAGACCTAGAAACTAATGAGTGTGTTACAGATCCAAAAATAAACATAAAATATCAACTTTTCAGAAATAAATAACTAAAAACTGGTAGCAATATAGTAGATGTATATAACAGTAAAAATAGAAAAAATAGAAGCATTTTACAGAGGGCAAAATTTCAAATATAATCACAAATATATGTTGACACACACATAGATACACACATATATACATACACAAGATACATATACATGTATATATGTGTTAAGAAATTGCATTTTACAAGAAAGGCTGAAGTTAAATTAATATTTTTTTCACTTTTTCTCTACCTGTGTGTGGCATAGTCCACCATACTCCTTTTCTCAGGTGTTACTGGAGACTCAAGTCTTGCTATCATATTACCTGTTGACTGTTCCGCCACTCCAGACATTTATAAATATGCTTAGATCTCAAGCCCAAAGTCTACAGCAGCAATTCTCTTCCTTAACTTCCATCTGTTCTGAAGCCCAGGGAAATGGAAACATCAGTGAATTAGGTCAATTAATCCGCCATCACACCATCAGCCCAGAGAACAACAGCTTAAATTACAACAATACACAACAACAGGAAGCCAACTTGAGAGCCTTTCTAGTTCTTTTTTCTTTTTCTTTCTTCTTTCTTTCTTTTTCTTTCTTTCTTTTCTTTTCAGAGATCCTTCTGAAACAAATTTCTACCTGATTTCCTTGCCTCTAAGTAATCTATCAAATCCACTCTCCATACTAGGACCTGAGGGATACTTAACATGCTTATAGGATCCAATCCCATTGTATTCTTGGGGAAAATTTACCCTGGCCTATTTATTGAAATAAAATGAGCTCTGGTCTCAAATTGAAACCCTTTTGTTGCATCCTCCTGAGAAGTTGTACTTATAAGTAAGTAGCTGGACACTTGTTTTATGCTGTTGTTTTTAATGACTGCCACATAAGAATTTTTGCATGAATGCACAATGACTCTTAAATTTGTTGCCAGACCACTGGTTTCTATAACCTAATCCTATTGGTAATTTCTGCTAGGTTACCCAATGCCAAAATTAAAAAACAAAACAAAACAAAAACAAAATCAACAAAAAATGAAGACCAATTCTTTTTCAAAATTTCATGTTTGAAAAGCTTTAAATATGCCCTAACTCTGATTTATTTATTGAACTCAAACTCATATAAGCTATCAGTCCCAACTATTATAATTCATATCATTGCCCCTGCTTCCTTGAGGTCCGTCCTTCATTCAACTCTTCAGAATTTTTTATGTATGTCATGTTTTTCGCTTTTTTAATTGATTTTATTGAGCTATACATTTTTCTCTGATCCCCTCCCTCTTTTTGCCCTCCCTTTCAACCCTCTCCCAAGGTCCCCATGCTCCCAATTTACCCAGGAGATCTTGTCTTTTTCTACTTCTCATGTAGATTAGATCCATGTATGTCTCTCTTAGGGTCCTCATTGTTGTCTAGATTCTCTGGGTTTTCTTTGTCTAAAAGTCACTTATGAGTGAATACATACATTTGTCTTTCTGGGTTTTGGTTACCTCATTCAATATGATGTTTTCTTTTTTTATTTTCATACTTAGGTTTATTTAGCTCACACAAAAGTTATTCAAGCATTACAGACTTTAAAATAATCAAAGAAAAAGTTTATCTCATCTGGGGTCCCCAAAGAGGTGAAGTGTTTTCAGTTTTCTGCATTCAGTTGGTGCTGGGCTTCCATTTTCTCAGAGAACTCTCGGTGTTACCTCCTCTGTCTCTCAGTTCAGCTTCTCTACTGCACAGGTGAAGCCAACAAAACCAGCAGTCTGGACAGGCAGCTCCAGTCAGGAACTCAATTGCTCCATCCCCGCTGGACCCTAGCAGACATGGTAAGTCCCCACCCAGGGTTCCAAGAGGCTTCTTCAAAACACTGGAGATCCCTGGCAGGCTGGTTCAGTGTGTTGACCTGAGACATAGGCAGATGCATTAGGAGATGTGTTTTCCTTTGTTTTCTTTTTTTTTCAGCAGATTTTTTATTACTCTACAAATAATACCATTCAAAATTTCCACTTCCTCCTCTCTTCCCACTTCCCTCCTACTCCCCCTCTCCCCTTCCCCCCTCCAGTTATAAAACAGGGTAGGGTAACCTCCCCTGTGGGAAGTCCAAAGCCCTCTCCCCTCCACCCAGGCTTAGGAAAGTATGCATCCAATCAAATAGAATAGGATCCCAAAAAGGCAGTATTTGCAGCAGAGACAAATCTCAGTGCCATTATCATTGGCTTCTCCGTCTGCCCCAATTGTCAGCCACATTCAGAGGGTCCAGCTTGATCACATGATCGTTCAGTTCCAGTCCAGCCGGATTTGGTGAGCTCCCATTAGCTCAGGCACACTGTCTCAGTGGGTGGGCCAACCCCCGTGCTCCTTACTTCCTTGTTTATATTCTCCCTCCTTCTGCTCTTCAACTGGAGCTTGGGAGCTCAGTCCAGTGCTCTGATGTGGGTCTCTGCCTCTATCTCCATTTGTTGCCGGACAAAGGTTCTGTGGTGATATTCAAGATAGTCATCAGTGTGACTACAAGGCAAGGCCATTTCAGGTACCCTCTCCTCCACTGCCCAGGGTGCTATCTGGGGACATATAAGCAGACACCTGGCAACTCCTCTAGAGCCAAGCCTCTTGCCAAACCCAAAATGGCTCCCTTAATTAAGATATCTTCTTCCCTGCTCCCATATCCGTCCT
This sequence comes from Bramus lutescens, assembly GCA_001685075.1. Lineage (NCBI taxonomy): Eukaryota > Metazoa > Chordata > Mammalia > Rodentia > Cricetidae > Bramus > Bramus lutescens. The sequence goes on from LOEQ01004260.1 coordinate 19,819, forward strand.
TCCGCCATCTCAACCATCCCACTCCCCCCAAGTCTCCCCAACCCTCCCCTTCTCCCTTCTCTCTCCCCTTCTCCCCTTCCCTCCACCCCCTACCCTCATTCTCCCAACTTTTGTCAGTGATCTTGTCTGCTTCCAATTTCCAGGAGGATCTATAGCCATAAACAAAGGACATTGAGCCTATAGTTCGTGATCCTAGAGAAGCTAAGTAATAAGGTGAACCCAAAGTACATGTCGTGTTTACTGGCTCATGTTCATTACATGAAGTATATTCATGACAACTTTCACCACAACAAAGTATCTTTGGCATACATAATTTTCTAAGTTAGAAAGTAGAACATTGTCTATTTACAATTTTACAAATTAAAGTGAAGCAGGTGAAGGACAGGGAGACTGTCTATTCTCATGCACAGGTTGAAGTGAATGAAACTGATCTTGGAGAAGAAAGACGTGAGGTGGTGATTACCACAGCCTGTGGCAGAGGAGAGCAGGGCAGCATGAGAATAGCGACAAGACAGAGCAGCATCTACAAGGAGGACCAACTCCTCATGTTTGTAGAGCAGTAGAATCACTGTGATGCAGTGTGAACGTTTTTCTGAAAGCATGTCTGTGAACCATGTGCATGCAGTATCTGTGGATTCCAGGAGAGGGGTTCAGATCCTATAAGACTGAAGATACAGATGGCTGTGAGCTGCCATGCTGGCCGTTGAATCTGGCTAGTTGGGAAGAGCAGCCAGTGCTTTTAAGCACTGATCCATCTCTTCAGTCCAAAGTACAGATTTTATATCAATAAATATCAAGTACAAAACCCAATGAAAAGTTCCATATCTTCTGTCCTGAAGCACTCCTCTAACTATAGAGAGGTTCACTAGGTCTGATTAATTTAGGGATATATTTTTATTTGCAATATATATATATGTTTGAAATAATTTAAAAGAAAGATTTCCAAGTTATATATTAAATTTAAAAAACACTTGAACATTTTGGCTTCCTTGCAGTCAGAGGATTCTGGACATATTAACATTATATGGATGCCCCTCTAAAATGCAATTGGAAATATATTTTTCAATGATAGCAGTAAATGCTTTGCCAAAACAAACAAAGAAAATCTTTAAGACCTTCTTATTCAGCATGCTGATTTACATCTTCAGGCCTTTAGAAATCGTATATTATTTTCTGAATTGTTTTAAAGGTTGTCCGCTAGTAGTTTCTTATGGAAAAACAGCTGCTTATTTTGTAAAATTGTAAAAATTAAATGGCACCCACACTAGGTACTTGTTTTTCAGATTTAAAGTTAAATCCCACTTTCCAAATAGAAAAACCTCTAGTTTGTAAGCACAAGCTTCTCATGCTTACATAATCGTATTTTTGACAACCATTTAAATTGCAATTGTAATAAGAGAAAATTACCTATAGACACTCTTCCTTCTCATGCGCTCTCTCTTGGTAAAAGTGAATCTCTACATTCATTAGGTTTTTGGCGGGTGTTTTCTTTTGTTTCGCCGATGATACTAAATCAAAACCCACAGCATCGCATGTAATGCATGTTTATATTCCATAACGCATTTCTCAGAGCTAATTTGTATCCAATCCTGGGCCATTAAATAAAGGAGCATTTCTTCACTGGCGAGAAAACTATGAAACTGTTATCAAGAAATTGATCCCAAGGGGGATGAAGAACAGACTATAATGATGCATTTGTGCAAAAAATGCCATAATCAAACCCATTATTCTGTATGTTAACTTATGAAATAAAAAAGACAATCAGCAAAAGAAACAAACCATTTTTCCTAACTTTTATCTTTATTTTGTCTTGCTAAGGAAATAAAAGCACAATGTTTGTGTTAGGTGAGTGAGACTCCTCTTTACCCTTTTCTCTAACCTGCAGGCTGTGTGGCTCATATTTAAAATCAAACATATAAAGAAGAAACAGACCACTCAGAGGCAAACCCACTCTACAGATGACAGTCTCTCCCATACTGCCAACAGAATCACAATGCTTCAAATTTTGGTTGAGTACTCAGAAAGGAACAGTGTGACACCGAGAGGAACCAAAATGAACCCATCATGCTAAACATTGCAATTGTAAAACCAGAGTGGCTGAGAAGAAATGAAACGCTATTCCTTGAAGCTGCCTCCACATGGGACAAATGATTCTTACGGCTGAAGTAGATTTAGCTGTCCCCAAACAGCAATCTCACTCTCATACAGGAAATGAAAATAAAAGCAAGCAACCAGTCAGTCAGAGGCAGTCACCACCTTCTGGGGACAGCCACCGGAGACCTGGGGAAATGCACAGCTCTGCAGGATCTGTGCAATTATAAAAACATCTGAATGGGAATGCTTGAAAATGATCTTCAACTCTAGTGGGATGCTGAAATGACTTTTTTGAACTTTTCTCATTTTTCTTATGTTTCTTTTTTCCTGACTCTCTAAGGTAAATTATGACATAAATGTTTCATGTCCTGCTCTCTGTGTTGGATTTGGGGGCTTATCATAATTTTATTTTGTATATGTTGAGAGGTTTTAATAAATTATGTCAGCCCAAAATACAGTGAAAATCATTGTTGCCTATATGAAGTGACAGCCTTCAGGCCCAAGTTGTTATTATTTGAAATTGCATTGAATTTGGAATTTCAGCAACACATTTTCCTCCCAGGCTCAGATATTTATGTTTCATATGTGTTCAATAATTACAGATATAATTCTTTGTATTCAGGAACTATAACAGTTCAGAAAATATAAAGCCAGTCGTCGTCCTGGGTTAGTTGGTTGGGCCTGCTTATTAATTCTTTTTCTTTTACATATTTAGTTTAATTTCATATGCCACTAATCAAGTACACTAACATACTTGATTACATAACACATGAGAGTCCTGAAGTTTTTTCTTTCTAAACTTATATGTATTAACAAAAGTTCTGGATTACTAATTTTTCTATCTACTTTTACAGAAGTACTAAGAGACAACATATTAGAATAGTGTTTAAGTTCTTTATTATTGTACTCGGGAAGCTATTTTGTTATTGCCAAGTCTGTATTGCCAGCAATCAGACTCAGGGTGTTGTGACTGTAGTTTTAGTGCCTGCTTTGTATCATAGCATCTTAATTACCATAGGTTGATCAGCAAACTATTTTAAACCTCTGGAAAGAAGAAACAAATTGCTAAGTTCACAGTTTCAATGCATCACATTTATTTTATTTTCCATTTAAAAAACTTATGAATTATTTCAAATAATTAGACTTTAGAGATATATTAAAAGTAGATTTTTAAAGGTTATATTATCAGAGTTATGGTTATAAGTAACAAAGTTCAAACATTATACGGGAGTTAATCACACACTAATTTCAAGTATCTGGTAAAATGTAGAGCTCACAATCCTAACTTTTGTTTGCAGTTTTTATATCATAAGTTATTTATAAATATTAACAATGGTTTCCTTAAGACTGCACACAACCAAACAGTTAAACGTCATCACAAACTTCAGAACTGCAGTTGGAAGGATTCACAGCATAATATTCACAACCATTAAAAGTCAAGAGAAGACACACTACATTCCAAGTATCCTTTTAAATGACTCACATGGGCACCTGTTTGAATCTTCACAATTCTCTTGAGAGATAAACGTTACTACTATTTTATATTTTGCAGATGAAATATGTCAAAGACTGAATGATTTAGTTGACAATTAGTGACATAACAAAAACATGAAGTAAATTGAATTAGTTGAATCACTGTTTCCTGTCAACTAAGAACTGTGGAATAGCTAGTTAAGCCAAGCAAAAAAAAAATCTATTAGTCATGTTAGTCCATATTAAAAATGACAGTTTTGATAATATCTTTTCCTTATTCTTTTATAGTTAGATTTTCAAATATTCCAAGAATACTTGGATGGAAGCTTTCAAGTTGACTATAAATGCATTTTTTCCATTTGAGTTTTATGTTTTAAAATATATTAAAATACATAGTATTTATAAATCCATAACTGTTTACTCATAATTAGAATTAAGACCAAATAAAAGTATATATAGCATTTTAGATCAGTGTTGTTTATAAAGTCCGGGTAGGTGATTTCTTCTAAGAGCATAATTCATCTCTTCTCTTTCTCCAGCTCTCTTTACCCTACGCTTGCCTTAAACCCCATCACCCTCCTGCCACATCTTCCAAAGTGCAGGCATGTGCTCCCATGCCTGTTTGCAAGCATGATCACTTGGGGAGAAATCATGTTCTTTACATCTAATTTCAATAACTTTCCACCATCTACAGGTAATTTTCAGCGAAGGAAGATGAGTTTTACAATTAAAACCGTGTTTCTGTTTTTATGACGGGCACCCACTTTGGAATCCCTAGTTCAGCAGTCACATGAATCTGGTCAGCTGATTTAATGAAAGTGCCTGAAAACCTCAAAAAACCTTCCAGTGCAATTTGTACTTTATATCCACTCAACAGCTTGTTAAAAATAATCATTTATCAACATTTTAGCCCCCCAAAATTTTGTGACTCTTCCAAACCTTCACTTTTCCCAAGTACTTGACTTCAGCAGACATGTTTATCTCCTTCTCCATTGGGAAAATTAAAGTTACCTGACATATAAGACTACTAATTTTTTACAAGTCAAAGTTTGTAAGTGTCTTACTTTCCCTTATATCCTCTCTCTACATGCCAAGACCACCCACTCTATACTTTACTAAAAATTTTATTTAACAATCTTACAACTAGGAAAGTTTGAGTTGTTACCAAAACCCATGAGAGAAGGTGATTATTTCCAGATTTTACTTACAAAGGAACTGAGATCGAAAAGTGGCTAAGAAACCTGCTCAAATGATGTAGTGAACCAGGCCTAGGGCTTAGGTTAAGAACCAGGGGCCTTTTCAAGGGTTGTCCCCTTTATCATGATCTCTTTTTCAAATCCCACCAACTTAGCTGAAGCCCAGACATAGATCACAAATAACTGTTGGATGATATTTAGTTCTGCAAAGTATAACTAGCTCTTCTCTTTATTTCTGGTAATCATCAGCATTTAAAAAGTAGTCACTATGGAAATCACGATTCTTATAAGTATTCATTCTTCTTAATATTGGAATGACTTTGAATACTCAAACTTTATGGTAAATAATCCCAAGTTTCTAAGCGCTTCTTGTACAGTGAAAATTGTATCTTTGTGTGTGTGGGGGTGGCTATTATTTTGCTTACAATTTCAGACTACCGTCTTTAGTTTTCTGTTTTTTTTTTGTTAAAGCACTATTTTACTTTCTTTTTTCACTTTTATTATTATTATTATATATTTCCACCTCCTCCCCTCCTCCCATTTCCCTCCCCCTCCCCTCATGTCCCTTTCCCCTCCCTTTCCAGTCCAAAGAGCAGTCAGGGTTCCCTGCCCTGTG
>LOEQ01004260.1:44610-57006 GCA_001685075.1 Bramus lutescens
CATACTACAAAAGCATTTGTTCAACTATGTTCATAGCAGCATTATTTGTCATAGCCAGAACCTGGAGACAACCTAGATGTCCCTCAATGGAAGAATGGATAAAGAAAATGTGGAACATATATACATTAGAGTACTACTCAGCAGTAAAAATCGATGACATCTTGAATTTTGTATGCAAATGGATGGAAGTAGAAAACACTATCCTGAGTGAGATAACCCAGACCCAAAAAGATGAATATGGTATGTATTCACTCATTAGTGGACTCTAGCCTTAAACAAAGGACATTGAGCCTATAGTTTACAAGCCTAGCGAAGCCAAATAATAAGGTGAACCCAATGAAAAACATGTTTAGATATTCCTGGAAATTGGAAGAAAAAAAGATTGCCAGGCAAAAGTTGGGAGTTGGTTGGGGTGGGAGGGGGAAGGGGAGAAGGAAAGGATTGGGGAGAGCTTTGGGGAGTGGGAGGGTTGAGATGGAGGAAGGGTGGATATAGGAGCAGGGAAGAAGATAACTTCATTAAGGGAACTATTTGAGGGTTGTCAAGAGACTTGGCTCTAGAGGGAATCCCAGGTGTCCACGGGGATGTCCCCTGCTAGGTTCTTGGACAGCAGAGGAGAGGGTGCCTGAACTGGCCTTGTCCCATAGTCACACTGGTGAATATCTCAAATATCACCATAGAAACTTTGTCCAGCGATAGGTGGAGATAGAGACAGAGAACCACATCAGAGCACTGGACTGAGCTCCCAAGGTCCAGTTGAAGAGCAGAAGGAGGGAGAAGATGAGCAAGGAAGTTAGGACCGCGAGGAATTGGTCCACCCACTGAGATGGTGTGCCTGAGCTAATGGGAGCTCAACAAATCCAGCTGGATTGGGACTGAATGAGCATGGGATCAAATCAGCTCTCTGAATGTGGCTGACAATGGAGGCTGACTGAGAAGCCCATGATAATGGCACTGGGACTTGTTTCTACTGCATGTACTGGCTTTGTGGGAGCCTAGTCTGTTTGGATGCTCACCTTCCTAGGCCTGGATGGAGGAGGGGAAGTCCTTGTACTTCCCACAGGGCAGGGTTCCCTGCCCTCTCTTAAGACTGAAGTGGGAGGGAGGAGGGTGAATGGGGGAGCAGGAAGGGAATGGGAGGAGGGGAGGAAGTGGAAATTTTTGAATGGAAAAATAAAAATTAAAAAAAGATATTTATAAAGAAAAAATAAATGGGGACATACAATAAAAAATGAAATCTGGTTAAGAGGCTTCCACATTGAGATCTCTGTAACAGAATATTAGAATGGTAATATGGAGGCATGACTAAACCTGAAAACCCTAGAGCCATAGAAAATTTCTTGAATGTCAATACCATAATGCAACAGGTATAAGGAAGCCTTATTTTGGTAGTGACAGGAAAGGTTGCATAAAGGATGCTGGTTAGAAAACTGAGAACATGCCAGAATTCTGCTGCCAGGCAGGTGTTGATAAATGCAAATTGAACCAAAACCATCACTTCATAGAAGTCTTTGTCTCCCACTCACCTTTCATTCTCTTTACTATCCCCTCTCTAAATACATACCTTCTCATATTAAAGTTTTGTACTAATTTACCCTAAAGTGGAGTAGTTTGTTTAGAATGACTCTATGTAGAGAATCAATTTCCATACTCTCTGGGAATTTTTTCATATTGAAGAATGCAACAGCTACTATAGAAAATCACAAGTAGATAAAAGATTATTCTAAGTTCTAAGCTTGACTTACAGCAGAAATCATGATTTGAAATTAGTAGTGTGTGGTGTATGTTAAAACTTCTGAGGGTCAAATCATTATAACACAATACTCTTTCCATCTATCTTGTAGCAGAAGTACAAGGATTAAATTTCATGAATTGGCATGCATAAAAGAGATTATGCAGAGAACATGGTAGGGCACATCTGTAATCCTGAGGCATGATGTTTGCACTTTCCATATCATGCTGGGCTACACAGCAAACCTTAACATAGTTTGGATAAAATATAACTCTCTGTTTACCTCATACTCATTTTTCTTATTTTTGTGATCCTCTAAATAGTATGTTCCAAATATTTAAATAATAGAAGGTCAGTTGCATTTAAAGTAAAAAGCATTTATTTATTTTAGATTTTAGTTGTGTATGGTAAAACACTGTCATGAAAATTGTACCTGAAGGTTTCTTTAAAATGTCTCCCAAACCGATATTTGTGTATGTATATGTGTCCTGTGTACAGGTGCCCATGGAGGCCATAAGTAGATGCCAGACATCCTGGAGCTGGAGTAGCAGAAAGTTGGGTGTTTCCCAACTTGACAAAAGGTATCTAAACACTGAAGTATTAGCATACACTCAGTCACTGAGGCATGTCTCCAGAACCCAGATTTCTAGGTCTTGCAACTCTCATTTGCTTCTTTAGATACAGATAATACAATTCATAATTCTTTGAAACCTCTGCGATGGTGGTTAGTCTTACAGAGAAGTGTTCAGGTATAATTTGACCTTTACATAAGCACCACAAAAACTAAAATGAGTAAATGAGTAAGTTCTTTGTCATTTTTAAATCAATAACTCGAATAAAATTTTATCCTTCTCAAGAACTCTGATGCAGCTTAATGGCGGAGAGGTTTTGCCAGTTTAAAAGAGTCAGTCTCACAAAGTAGATTTTGGTATAACTTCTTACCATGTTTAAAAAAATGTGTTTTAAGGTATACAAATACAAGTGACTTAGAGTTTGTAAATGCAGCTTATAAAGGTCGGAGAATAAGAATGTTTCAGGATATATGAATGTGGCTTAAGGTGTGTAAATAAAAGTTATAAACATCTGAGGACAAAGACATTGCAGAGTATAAGAAAATATTTTAAGGTGCACAAATACAAGCTATTAGATTTCTCCCTCATTATGTTGGCATTCATAGTCTTAACATTAATCAATAAAATTCTGATAAGCTATTAATCTAGCTCTGGCAGAGTGCTACCAGTATTATATTGCAATATCAAGATTTTAAATTCTCTTTGGTCATTTTCTAAAATGATCTAAAGATACTTTTAGGTCTAAAGACCTAAAAGATATTTTCATTATGCAAAAATATCAGTCACAGTCATTTCTTAGATAAATATACTGTCATTTATACAATACATGCATCTAAAATTCATGCTTTCATTAACTCAAAGAATTCTTGTGAGTTCCAGGGAGCTTACTTGGTACACTCACCTTAAACAGGTTAAGATGCACCCTTCCGTCAATTTACAGACCCTAAGAGCCAAAATCTTCCTACCTTTTCCTGTTCCTGACACCCTCTTCTTCAGTCACCAGAACCAAAAGAAATTTTCTTTCTGCCTAAATTTAACCTTGTTCTCTGCTTTTCCATCACCTTGCCAGGTTCAAGAGACACTGGACAGTCCCAGAGATCCTGGAGAGCCATTGAAGCAACTGGTTATCCTTGGTCATGGCTAGCATCCTGGTTTTCTCAGGTCCCCCCAAGATTTTGACGCCCTTAAGTCAGCAGGAAGCAATATCCAGATCTCAATGTTGTTATTCCTTTAACTTACCATGCCTAACTCCTTCCCTTTTTATGATAAAAGAAAGATGGGAATGTTATGATTATACTGGCTTCCCTGTCAGTACCTTATCCCTTTAAGAGACAAACCCACACCCACACTGCCGACTTAGGCAAGTTCTCCTCAGTCTACTTCCTTTCTCTCTCTCCTCTTCCCCCTCTCTCTCTATCCCTCTATCTCTCTCTTTCTCTCTCTCCCCCTTCCCTCCTAACCTCCTCTAAATAAACTCTCAACACTCCCCCTAAAAAGTTAAAATAAGACCTTGTTTCTTAGTTATTTTAGGGGGATTATTTACTTTTAACTAATCATAAAATACATACATGTTTCTTCTTATTTACATTTGTATAAATTAATGGTTACAAAATATGCTATTTAGCATTTTTATTTGAAAAAGTTACTGGATACTAATAGTTTTTGAAAAAAAATTAGAGAGCTTCCACACCCAAAATATGCTTGACCCCTTTTGATAGTCACTTTAAGATAATCTCAATAATAAAAGTAAAATATTGTGATATGGTTTCATGTGTGCTGCATTTTTGCTGTAGAATGGCACTGTGCTTCCATTTCTGCCAGACACTACCTAACACATATTCTTAAAAGCATATCTGGCTTTCTTTCAGAACTTACTGTAGTTTATATACATTTAGGAAGACTTTAGAGTGAGCAGGAGAATGAAAAATGTACGTCAACCCAGGGAAATATGGAAGACTCTGGATCAGTCAGAGTTTTCAGTAGCCCAAAGTAGAACACATTGCAGGGCTTGTAAATGTGCTACACACAAGAATCATGGAGTCCCTCTACAAACTCCAGGAACAGTGCTCTGTGGGTTCTAGCCCTGTAATGTAGACAAGAGGCCAGTTGGGCTACCATGACTGATATGCAAAGCATATGATGTTTCTATGCTTGTAAAGCCCATTACATTCACTTTTATTTTCTCATAAAAAATATGTTTAAGTAAAAACTCTGCCTTGAATGTGTTCTCATCCATCACTTTAAAAGTTCCTTAATAGCTTTAGGTACCACTTTTCCAGAAAGACGATCTTTACAATATTCGACCCCCATAAGTCTAGACTCAGGGGATAAAGTCTGAAGCTGTACTTAAGTAGCACTTTGAGCTCAGAGAAATTCGCCACATTAAACTAATAAAAGATGACAACAGAACCATCTGTAAACATGAAGTGCCATATAAATGCTTATTAATAAGCATTTTTTCCAATTTATATTTCTTTTTGTTCTGAGATGCCTCTTAAAAATACATTATGGGTTATTTTGTATAATGCCTTTCAAACAAATTATATTCAGGACATTTTAGAGAGTTAAACACATGTCAGTGTGTGGCATAAATTACAGAAGGACACTTTGAATAGTAAATGAATTAGTACATTCAGTCAAAAAGCCAGAGAAAAATGGGTTGTGTAAGCGTCTGGGTTGAAATATCTAGACTCTCTGGAACCAAGACATTAAATCCCAGCAGAGCAGACCTTCTTCCTTTTGAGATAAGAGTACATTCAGTTTAGAGTCTGCTGGTTTTTTGAATGATCTTGAACAGTATGCATGTCTACTGTGTGTGAACATTTTTACCAAGTCAGGACAAGGGCGAAAATATTCAAGAAAACTCAACCAGCACCAAGGTATGTCTTTTTATGTGAACAACATTTTAGTGGCAATAAGACTGACAGAACACAGTAGAAATAGAGGACTAGAGTGTGTATTTGTGGTGGAAAAAGAGAAAATCTAAGTTAGTGTCTGAGCAGTTTTTACTAATGACTATAAGAGAGTAGATTCAAATATACTGTATAATTTGCATGGAATTAGACTACAGCATAGGTGATGGTTGGGAATATCTTATGTTTTTTGTATGCATTAATTTGAACCCACAATGACATATATTTATAATTTAGATAATACTTTTACAACTTTGAGCAAGAAGCATAATAGAAAATTAAATAACATGATGATAATATTTGGATGTGAGTACAAGAAATATTTGAGTATCATGTCTCTAAGTGATGATTTTCAAATTTCCCAGATTTCAGAAATCCCATTAAGTGTCGAATATGTTTTGCAAGAAAGAAGAATTCAAATCAGCTAATACCAAAATCCCCAGTCTTTCTCAGACACTGACTTATAACAGATTTTTCCAGATTTATATCAGGATTGTGAGAATGGTTAGGATGTAAATCACATCTGGGAAGGCAGATAGAAAACAGGACTCCCATTCAGTAAGAAGGCACGCTACAGGAAAGGCAGTTATAAAGAGCTAGGAAAATCTAGGTGTAATTTTAAATTTCCATTGTGCATTAGATGACAGGACCATGATTGTGACGACTTTGGAAAAAATCCTTAAGACAATATAAAACCTAGTAGCTGATACTTCTCAAAGGGACAGTTTTCATCTGAACATTAAGCATCCATTGTTTGGGTAGCTCCCTCTTTTCTTTTTCAAACAATCACAAAGGCAGTCCTTAATTCTGACAGATCATCCTGCAGATAAGCTGGAAGGCTTCCAAACTCATTTTAGAAGTAGGAATGAACATGAACACAGTAGAAGCAGGCAACGAACCTCAGGTCCCACACAGTGTCCTATACAACTGTGGATGTGTGCATTTACAGCTTGGAACAAGGGACTATTGTCTCTGAATAGGGAAGACTCTTTATCTAGTCAGTAGATAACACACTTTTATTTCAGGTTTTCACCCACCGAGTGAATATCTTTCTTTTCAAAATTTAGTTTTCTCCTTTAGCAAGATTTGCTTAATCCCCATTCTTAACTTAGATCACTTCCCATAGCCCTAAGAGCACTCATGTGTTCTTCTCCTCATACCACATCTTATGTGTAAAACAGCAGCTCTCTCTCATCTATCTATCTATCTATCTATCTATCTATCTATCTATCTATCTATCTGTCATCTCATCTGCTTTGCAGCCCTACTGTGATGTGCATGAATTACACTCATGGAGTATAAGTGAAGAAAACACAAAGGAAAAGGTTCTTATTTTGGAATAATATTATTTTTCTTCTTGAATTTCTATATATCAAAGTGGACACATTTAAAGAGAACTTCTAATAAAAAGAATGACAACATGCCTTCAGATTTACATCCTAAGGAGAATAAACAGATCGTGAATATTTATGTGGTTTGGGAAAAGACTTGTATTACACACTCTGTATTGTTGAACAAAATAATTATGCAAAAGTGGTTTTATTTAAAATAACAAATGCCACATTTTAGTTTGTGTTCAACAGTTTTAATGCATATTGATAATGGAAGGAAATAGCTTCTATTTAAAAAACAATACATTTAAGTTGGAAAAATGCCATTACAGCATATTTTAAAATATTAAAATGGCTGGAATTGTGTTAGGATAAGAGCTAACAAAGGTCCAAATGCTGACTGAAGTTTAAGAATGAGACCTAATTGTCTCCGTACAAGGTAATGTAGCTGTCTCAGTCTGATAATTCCTCATGCTCCAGTTGATGCATACCTTCTGTTTGTCCAGGTTGAACTGTATGTACAACAGAGTGCAAAAGGAAATTTCGAGGTCACCATGGGTTAGCATATCTATTACAAAGTCATGTGAATACCAATTTTATTATAACTCATGCAATTAGTGTTATGAGAAAATATGTTGTGCTTTAATATCTACATAATAGGCATTTGGGAATGCAAAAGCATATTACTAGATGCACAAAAAGATTAAGATCATGTCTATGAGACTGATCCTAATCCAAAGCATATCAATGTATATACTAAAGTACTAGATAGTAAATCAATTATTAATGTTCTCATAGTCTGTCAAGTAGGAATTCTATACGTTTGGGAAACAGACAGATACAGCTTTAAATTCAGTTCTGTATTCTTGTTCAATTTTGTTTTTAATGTCATTGAGCCCGTTTCTCTCTCTGCCTCTCTCGTGTCTGTCTCTCTCTCTCTCTGTCTCTGTCTCTCTCTTTCTCTCTATGTATATTTTACATAGGAGAGTAGCTAATCCCAACAATTTCTGTTTTATTGTTGAGTCTCAGTGAGATGCCATTCTCACTAAGGCCATTGTCTCACTCTTTGCTTGGCAACTCCTAAAGTGTACATTTCCTTGTCATGTTGAATACTAACACAGTCTGTTCAAATGTGGTTGCAAATATTTTTCTTTTTTCACAGAACTCTAGTCAATATTATAAAATACTATTTTATGATAAATACACATTTCTGGTAACTTTATAGTAAGATCTGAAACATTTTCACCTTTTTAGTAGACTATAAAAGTTGTTTAATAATTTTGACCAATATTACTGAACAAAAAGAAATAAGGATAATTTTCTTCCAGTATGGAAAATATATGGAGGCATTTTCTTTTATCTTTAAGATTTAATCTTTATTCCAATTAAGGGTAGGTTTAACATTCTGTAAAATGTGCAGGTTGAGTAGGACAGCCCTGTTTTCTGGCTGGCAATTTCTTTAGGATGACAATTTGCTGCTGAGCCACCTGAGGGTACCTTGCACGGGAAGACAGGGAAGACCCTTATTAAAGCATGTTAATATTAATGGAATTCATCAAGCTGCAACATGAACGTGCAATAGAACGCTTCTGTTTGGCTTACATTGCTTGCATTTCCTGTCTTCTCAACACATTAATCCCATCCTGTTCAGAACTTCAGAGAACTTCAATTCTTCCATTCCAAGGTTATTTCTAGCCTGCTATGTCATGGTTATAGGTTCTATATAGAGAGAGTTAATCATTGGGGTATCTGTGGCAGAAAGCTGTGATTTCTTGTCTCCCTGGGTCTGCAATCACATTCCATTTCTGATTTTGTCTTGTTGTCAGTTGTCTAGGTGGCTGCATCCTAATCAGCAGTCTGAGAGCAGAGTGCAGCCTTTAAGCTTTATCAGAACAATCCCTCGGAGTGTTTTTCTTTTCTTTCCTAGTAACATGGAAGGGAATAAATAATTAATATAGATGAACATAAAAACAATGTGAAAAATGCATGTGTTACTTTATTATTTACCATTTTATATACTTGTTTCTTGCAACACATATACACATATACATGCAACACATAAACATATTCATACATACACACATACATAATGTGTATAATTTGTGTCTGTGCAACAATATCTCTGTGTAATACATATTGCACTGTAGGAATCTAAAGGAAAATCTTAGACTACTGGATTACATGTGGCACCAATAGAACACATTCCAAACACAAGCCCTGACCACACCATTGAGATGAGCGTGGGCATAAGCATTACCTGGCACAAGAGATGCATTGGAGACTTGTAGGAAAAACACCTTAAACATTGCAGTACCACAAAAAGTCATCCGTGGTAGAGCACAAAGTAATAAGCCATGAAAAGGCTTTTTTAAAACTCGGCAAGACTAGAAAACAATGGCATTTCAATTGTGAAGCATGAAATAGAACATTGAGTGGGGGCAGGAGGGTATCTCTAAACACAAGTAACAGTGGACTAATATACATAGAAAATAGACTTAAGAATCAAAAAAATAATGAGAAGAAAAAGTCCAAAGGTCTAGAATAAAGAAAATGGACAAGAAGATAAAGGATTTAAAATACAACATTAAAAGCATAAGTCACAGGCCAAGGTTTTATTAGAAATCCATCCTGCGTGCTGTTAAGCTCTTCAGAAATAGTTTGTTTATGAAAAAGATAATGACATTAAAAATATTATCTGTCCTTGTTAGCGCAATATAAATGATTCTAGTCTTTGGGGTACCTTGACCTCAGTGTTAATATTTTAAAATAACTGCTTCTTTTCTTGAGTGTCTGGATACAAGAATATCTAGCTCTTTGCAGCACTGTTATTACAGATGGATATTTTAGTTTGGTAACTTCAAATAATAGAGACTTTAAAACAAAAAGACAGAAATATTTCACCCAGTAAAATTCAAAATCATAAAATTAGGCTGAAAGACAATGAATGATAGTAATTGGCATCATTTGCCTTGGACCTAATTACTTGTATAGTCATTTGAGTTCTGCGTAAAAAATCCTTCAGTTCTTGACTGACTTATGGTGTGTTGCTTTGCCAACTCTCAGCCTTCTTCTCCTTAAAATGTAGATAATTAACCATGTTGTAGTGCAAAAAACTGAAATAATATTTATGAAACATAACTTTATGGTCCTAAATTTGGATTAAGTTCTGAGAAAATCACTTAAGTCCTAATGGACATTGAAATTTCATTTATTTTCCTTATGGAAAGCTGGAAAATCAGTCAAAATTTTTACATAAACATTTTTACATAAATACATGTCTGTACATCAGTTTAATCATTTTAGTTGTTATATAAAAGTTTACATGTATAACTTTCAATACACATATGTACAAATCCTACAATGTTTGTAGGAACATATTATGTGCCCATATACATGCTTATGCAAAGAAAGAGACCACCCAGGAAGTGAATGCTGTAAACTATAAATTGGAGTCTATCTGATCCCAAATAAAGTGGGTAGAGCCAAGCCATGGCCAGAAGATGTTGCTAACAGCAGCATGATTATTGAAACTTATGTTTCTAATGCTAAAAATTAAGATTTTTATGCTCTGGAGAATTTAAGGCCTCAGGATCCATAGTAAGCTGAATTGCTCAGGCAAAGACATAGTGATCAATTTGATCAGATATTGTGTTTAATGTACAGATCTATTAAAATACAGTAAAAACTAGTAAAACATTAGAGAAATTTCCCAAACTGAGAATTACAGTCAGATATGTATCACTTCCTTTAGTGGGGCAGCATTTCTTTTCACGTTCCTCTCCATAAGTGCAAAGTACATATGTTTGGAAAATACATATAAATGTGTGATGAATCTGTTGTCTTCATTATTGAATGAATTATTCCTTGAAGGGAAAATGAAGACTTCTAGGCTATCAAAGAACACATGACCCAGTCTTCACTATTGTGAAAGTAAAGCATCAACGAAACCAATTCCGGAAACTTGTGCAGAGTTAACATGTCTATCAAGTATCAATGCATGGTCATAAATGAAAGGCAGTTGTCTTAATGGAAGAATGGATACAAATGGTTGAACAATACTAATTCAAAAAATATTGGAGAAATTGAAAGTTTCTAAGTATAACCACAAAAATAATGTTTGGGAGCTTAGAGTGTGGCAAGAAGAAGGAATAGGCTGAGATGGCTTTGTCTACACAACCGGAGAAAGTAACTCACCTTTACTTAAATAGATAAGGGATCTCTACCATATGTACTATCATTTCACATCTTATTTAAGAACGCCTTAACACAACAAAACAGAATGTTTAAATAAATATTAGAATGTTTATACAGAGTAGGTCAATACAAAGGAAAGAATTGGGAGAAAACAACCCAGTTTTATTTTAAAGTTTTCCCCTCCCTTTCTTCCTTGTCTCCACACTTGCTTTTTTCTCTTCCTTCTCCACTCCACCTTTCTTCCTTGTTCTCTGTATATATATAAATATATATATATATTTGTCTATATTTCCTTTCTCCTTACATGTGCTTGAATTTTAAGTTTGAATATCAAGGTAGAAGACTTCATTGCCAGAATCTCTGCTACTTTTATTATTTTAGGAAATACATGAACAATTTGCTACTTTCTGCTCATAACATGTTATAATCAAAGTACAAAGGCAAGGAACATTTTGCTATAAGAGTCTATAACTCATCATTATTTACCCCAATTATGAGTGTATAATCATTTGATGGCTTCTTTCATTTTATTGGTGGATTTTTATGGTTTTGTGATATGTAGGAAAGGCTTCAAAATAAAGATGACTATTAGAAAGATTTTAGATGAAAAGAAAACAGTTAACAATTATCAAAAAATGCAGAATCTTTTTTCATACTAATTTACATAGTTTCTTTCAAACTAAATGTGGAAATCAACATAATCTAAAATAAACAATAGAGTAATAAAGTTAAACTATATTTTATAGTTTTTACATTTAAAATATGAAACTACTATTATTCTTTGTTCTTTGGCAGAAAACTCAAAAATCAACAGAAATAACAAAGACAATTAATTGATTCAAAGCAATTGCATTTTTGTAATGACTTTGAGTCTTTATAGCCTGGCATGCCCTCAGATCCTCTTATGGGGTTCTAAGAAAGAAATATGTTCACATCAATTACAAAAAAAATTGGACTATCTTGAACTTTTCTTGAAAGTTTGAATGTGGTTCACCACACCTTCAGTTGATACCAGCAACTATTATGTTCTCAAAGGCCTAAGGTAGAAAACACACTAACAATTTATGTCAGGAGATATTTAAATAACAAAGGCTTTCTGGGGAATGTTGTATGTGGTTTTTGTCCTGCCTGGTTCCCATAGTCATTAAGTCCCAAAGAAATCACACAGAGGTCTACATTAGTTATAAAATGATAGGCCTGGTAGCTCAGACTTCTTATTAACTCTTATAACTTAAATTAGCCCATTATTCTTGTCTATGTTAGCCTCATGGCTCTCTACCTTATTTGGCGAAGCAGTCACATCTTGCTTCTTCTGTGGCTAGGTCACAGTCACAACTGAGGACTGTGTCCTCTTCCCGGAATTCTCCTGTTCTCATTGCCTCACCTATAGTTCTTGCCTGGTTGCCCCACCTATACTTTTAAAAATGTTTAAAGATCTCTGACAGAGCAGTTGCGAGCCCGGGCAGGTCACGGGAGAGCCACCTAAACGGCTTGTGGCAGGGCGGGCTGGTGGGCAGGCGACACTAAGTCCCCGAAGGTGCAGAGTCCCAGCTGGGCAAGCAGCGGGCTGGCGTGTGGGTGGGAGACACATAGGCAGACATATTGTATGGAATAGAATTGGACATTTATTACTTAAAGAAGGGGGAAAGGAGAGA
>LOEQ01004260.1:67569-94758 GCA_001685075.1 Bramus lutescens
AGAGAGAGAGAGAGAGAGAGAGAGAGAGAGAGAGAGAGAGAGAGAGTGTGTGTCCCTTTCCCTTCTTTGGATTTGTTGGTGTGAGAATATTTATTACTTGTGGTTTTGTCGATGTAGCGATGGATTACAGTTTTACTTACAGTATCATCTATAGGACTCGTTTTGTATATAGATGTTGTTTAAATTTGACTTTGTCATGAATTATCTTGCATTCTTAGTGGAAGTATCTGTGTGTGTGTGGGTGTTTCCGTGTGTACGTGTATGTATTTGTGCATTTCCCTTTTTGGTGTTTTGTTGGTGTTAAGACTATCTATTGCTTGCATGTTTGTGGGTGTAGTTAACTTCCTAGGGTTAGTTTTTTCCTTCTAGTATCTTCTGTAGGACTGGTTTCCTGGAGAGATATGTTCAAGTTTAACATTGTCATGAAATATCTTGCTTTCTGCATATATAGTGATCAACAGTTTCACTGGATATAATAGTCTGGGCTGGCATCTATGATCTCTTAGGGGCTATAGGACATTAGAGCAGTCCTTTTTGAGTTTTAGGGCTTCCCTTGTGAAGTAGAGTGTGACTACAATAGGTTTGCCTTTATATGTTACTTTATATTTTTTTGCTGTTTTGTGTAGCAAGTTTTTCTCTATCTCATAATTTAGCTCCCCAAAAATGAAATGTAGACTATCTATTAATTGCAAAAGTTCCGTTTAGCTTAGGTTTGTTCCACTAGCTCTTATAACTTAATTAACTCATTTATTTTAATCTAATTATGTCTGATGGATTGTTACCTCATCTCTCCATGCTTCTCATGCTGTTTCTTCCACATCTGGCTCACAACTCTTTCTCTTCCCTGAGTTGTCTCTTTCTCTTCCTTAAAGTCCTGCCTACACCTTGTTTGTTATTGGCCATTCAGTTCTTTTTACTACACAAATTACAGCAATACATTTTTACACAGTATACAAATATCCCACAACAGCTTTTAATATTCTTTTTTTGTTCTGTGTGTATGGACTTTTGATTATTATGGGGCAAGGGGATTTTATTTTCTTATCTAATCTATTTGGTGTTTTGTCAGCTTCTTGTACCTTTATGGTCAGTCATATCCTTATTTAGGTTAAGAAATTTTTCTTCTATGATTTTTCATAAATATATTCTCTACATTATTGAACTGGTTTTCTTCTTGTCTATTGCTATTACTCTAAGGTTTTGCCTTTTCACAGTGTCCCAAATTTCCTAGATGTTTGTGAAGTTTTTGTTTGCATTTACAGATTTTCCATTTCCTATATTACATCTGTTTGTGTTTTCTATATTGCTTTTACTTCAAGTTTCAGGCTTGAAACGTTTCCTTCATCTGTTTTTATTTTTTTTTCTTGGAATTCTTTCACGGATTTTTGATTTCTTCTAATTTTTTTGTTTGTCTTTTCCTCAATTTCTTTAAGGATATTTTTCATATGCTCTTTAAAAATGACCTTCATCTTCATAAAGTTATTTTAAGGTCATTTTTAATGGTTCAGCTCTGTTTGATTGTCCAAGTATTGTAGCATAGCTAGGCTCTGGTGATACCATATTACCTTTTTGTTTATTTATTGCGCTCTTGCACTGGTGTGTAGGTATCTGAATTTGGGGTGATTGTAGGTCTTGGTGTTGATTCTTGCATTTGTCTTTGCTGGATGGGTGTTTTGTTCCTCGGTTTCTTTTTCCTTTCTGGTCTTCTGGTCTAAATGGCCAAGGGTTCTGGTGACTAGTGTGTCCTCAGGTTCAAAAGGGTTTCCCCTCAGTGATTTTGGGGCTTGGGGTCCCTAGATACATTCTGGCTTTTGAGAAAGCTGAAGTCTTCTTTCTAAATTGTAGACCAGAATATGGAGCCCAGGGGAGTGAGTGCAGTCTGAGGTCCTTAGATCTGGTCTGTCGCCTAGGGTCCCTAGCTTCGATTACAACTGCTGAATTTTGGGTCCCTAGATCAGCCTAACCTCTGGTAAAGCAGAAGTTTTATCTTTGGAGCCTGTGCTGGAACTAGTTTTTGTAGACAGTCTGGTCTCCAACTCACAGAGATCTCCCTGCCTCTGCCTCCCAAGCGCTGGGATTAAAAGCGTGCGCCACCACCGTCCGACTGTAAAGCAGAAATCTTATTCCAATGTTGTAGACCACGATAGGAAACCACATATAATTGTGTGTGTATGCAGTCTGGGGTTGTTATACAGGATAACAGGGTTTTATAATAAGGCAGTGGGCAGTGTCTTACCTGAGGTTCCTAGGACCAGCCTGGTCTCCTGTAAGACTGACAGGGCTGTGGGTCTTAATATGGAGTTCAAGGAAGAGGGTGCAGTTTGGGGTTATTGGGTGGGTTTTAAAGGGTGTTATCTGGTGCTGAGAGCCGTGGTGTCTTACCTGGGGTTATTAGATCCTGCTTGGCATCTGGTAAAGCTGAAGACTTTTCCCAAAGTAGTAGGCGGGGATATGGAGCTCTGGGTTGGGGGTGAAGTCTGGGGTTGTCGGACAGGCTTAAATGGGTTTTGAGAGCAGTGAACAGTGTGTTCTCTAGTGTTTCTAGTGTATTCTCTAGTGTTTCTAGAACTGCTCTGCCCCCCAGTAAAGGTCCTAGGGCTGTGCGCCCTAGTGTGGAGCCCATGGGAGGGCTCCCACAGTAGCCTGGGCCATTGACACCAATTAGCAATTAACAAAATACCCCCCACGGAGATGCCTACAGGCTAATCTATTGAGGCAACAGCTCTACTGATATCCCCTCTTCAGAGGTATGTGTAGCTTTGTTTCAAGTTGATAAAAACTATGACAGAGGATACAATGCAGTTCTTCGCATAAGTGTTCTTTGTTAAAGAAAAGTATGTCTTTTAAAACTTTATTTAAACTAATACAAAAGTCTAGAAAGAGAAAGTTGCGTTTATACCCAGAATGCCATCCACCAGAATGACTATAGTCTTGTCAAAGAACACATGTGCAAGTAAGTCCCAATGTGCATGCTAGATAGAAAGGAAGGCTGCATAAACATATTAGAGGTGGCTAAATACATAGGAATTTAATTACATATTATGTATGTACAAATGATATATAAAAATTAGACTTAGACAACAAGAAGGACCCTTAGAGAGACATACATAGATCTAATCTACATGGGAAGTAGAAAAAGACAAGATCTCCTGAGTAAATTGGGAGTTGGGGACCTTGAGGGAGATCTGAAGAGGAGGGAAGAAGTAGTGAGGGGAGCAGAGAAAAATGTAGAGCTCAATAAAAATCAATAAACACACACATACACAAAATTAGACTTTACCTATGCCTGTAAAAAATAACTATACCAACACTAAAGTACTTGCTGAGATTAGGACTAACGGTTAGTAAAAGTGAATAAGTAGGCAATAGTCAAATTCTGATTTAAAATTTCTTTAATTGTATGAAAAAATGAGTATTGAAATGTTAACCATTACTTATGTTATATAATGACCACAATATGGTTCTGCAAGCATCTTTCCTGTGATATTAAAATAAACGCTCCAGAGCTACTCTGGGTCACAACATTTTTTCTTATCCATTCTAATCACTCAGTAATACACAGGCTGGCTTCAGGATTTAGTCATGAACAGTGCAACAATAGATATTGTTATGTAGATTTCTGTATAATCAACAATTTGATTTCTCTTTGGACATACACTAAATTTATACAGTTGGATCTCTTGTAGCTCTATTTTTAGTTTTTTTTTGCTGATTTTTGTAGAGGCTGGAACACTATATAAATTTGATAGGTCTTCAAACATCATTGCCTACATTTGCTATTCTTTTTTTGATGGTATCCACTCTGACTTATGTGACAGAGAATTTTGAAATTTGAAACTGAGTATACCTGATGACTAAAAGAATTGGACTACTGGAAGCCTTTCTCCAAGTGGGTTCAATGACCTGGGACAGATATGTGAAATTGATGCCAAGAAGTGACTGTGACCACTTGTTGTTGTTCAAACGAGTGGCCCCTGGCAGCCTGGGATGTCTTTATTTATACAGTTTCAATGGTTTGCTTGAACTGTCTTTCATACCTCGTCCTGTGAGGTACTAGGACCATTACTGATCTAAATTCTTGTTCCTGTTCTCCATTGCAGCCCATACAGAAACGCTGCATATAGCAGCTCTGTGTAGGATGTCTAGAGGCACTATGTCTACTCGTGTTTGGCCATGGGAAACTCTTGAGTCCACAATACTCCTGAACCTGTGTCTTCACGTAGGTGCTGAAGCCAGCTAGACTCCTGGGTTCACATGGATTTTCAGGGTGATCCTTTTTTTTATTCTGTGGAAAGAGGGGGGTGTTTTTTGGTATTTGTAACTATAAAAATGCTCATAGCTCAAAAAAGCATTGACAGCAAGCCCTCCCTTAATTTAGTCCTTTATCACGGCTTTCGAGAGCAACTGACAGAGTTAAGAGTCCATCCTCCTGTGTTTCCTGCAATATTACAGGTCTTAAGCTTTAGCTTTGTAGAGTCCAGCGTAGGTCCTCCTAAGGGACTATTTTTCCTTTACTTAGAGCCTTAATGAGGCAGAGTCTCTTGTACCATGCATAATGAAAAACCAGAGACGAAAATTGGGGTTCCACCAGAAAATCAGAAAGGTAGAGTAGCCAAGTCACTAGAGAAGTCTTGCTTCTACCAAGGCTGAGCAACCACAAACTAAGCAGACCAAGCCTCCCTCTTCTCCTATTTTATATTCCTTCTAGTGCTGGGATTAAAGGTGTAGACCACCATCCCCGGGATTTGGTTCTGCACTGATTTTGTGTAGGTCACGGTAGCCTTGAACTCACAGAGATCCATCTGCCTCTGATTCCCAAATCCTAGGATTGAAGGTGTGTGTCAGTATTACCTGACCTATAGTGGCTTTAGCTTTGCCTCTGGACTTCAGGCAAGACTTATTTATTAAAATGTAAATAATATACTACTATATTCTCCATTATTTTACTATTTTTGTAGCATCTGTTAGAATTCGGTCTCTTTCACAAATCTGAAATTCAGAATTTCTTGCCTGCATCTTGCCCAAACTGCCTGCTGTTTATTCCCATGTTCCTGTAACTTTCTATAGCGTCTCCAGTCCTTGTGACTGAGCACCTGCAGTCTTGGTTGTTTTGCTTCATTTCCTCCTAATGAGTTTTAAGCAGGATCTTTCTTTTGTAAAGTTTCAATAGTCAAATCCCTGTGTTGCTGAATCTAAACATATTGTTGAATAATTTTACTGGTAGTTAATGTGTAACTTTGTGTTCATTGAGAATACATCCACACCGCCACGCTCTGCTGGAGTCTGACTTCATCATTAAACACAGCTGACTTTAAAGAAATTTAACCTAATGAAACCTACCAAATAAAGAGATACTGTAGCATCGAATATGGATGATACTTAGTTGAATGAAGTATGCATAAAATGTATACACACATACACACACATATAAAGTTTTACATAGTTTTGTGCATGACATATTGAGTGTCATGTAACAACAATATGTTTCATAATGAAGTATATCATATTAAAGCAAATGGTAGATAAAAAAGAATAAAACCTGAACATAAGATTTCATTAGTTTAAAGTTTATAATCATTAATTCAAACAACTTGTCATATTTCTATATACTTATCTGGTATTTTGATATATTTCTGCAGCTCATTTGATAATTAACTCTAAGTTAGTTGATTAAAAACTTTAACATATACAGTGAAAAGACTTTTCAAACATTTCTCCTAAAGAAAAATGTTTTATAGCCAAACATCAGTGAATGTTTTATTCTCTTATCATTCAAGATGACACGTGAAATAAAATCATTCCAAGTGAACAGAATGAACAAGGAACATCTATAATGACAGTCATTAAAATGAGGCATAGAGATCTGAATTATTGTTGGATGTCTGCCCCTTACAAATCACGCCACCCTTCTCACTCACCTTCCTCATCCCTAGGAGGGAGGACCGAATCACATGTGCACTCCAGTCTTGAAAACTGTAATTTCCCATGTGATTCATTTTTTTCAACAAAGAAATCTTCAATTCATTTTATGGTACAGTTGCTAATTTTTTTAGGCAGTGACTAAAGAAAATGTTATATAAGGGGGAACCATGATGAGAAATATAGTTTTCTGTCTGTGATAAAAATGAGGCCTTGAGTAATTCATTCAACCTTCTTATCTCAATTTCTAGATTTGTAAAATGAAACTTTTATGTTGCATCTAACTCCCACTAAAGCTGTGGCCTGGATTTATTATTATTTCCATGGTTGGTTCATAATTGTCCTCAGGAGAACATATGCATCCTGCCTCACACTTCAGCATCCCAGGATCTTACTCATTATGTGGTATCCAGACGCCTGCAGTGTTCTGGGAGGAAAACCACTGGATATTTTCATGTTCTTGGATATAGATTTTCTTCCAAGTATTTTGGGAGTAGGATATTGTTGTCATCACAAAAATGCTTAGGGATACATGGGACACTTATAAGGTTTGAGATAGTCAAGGAAATAAAAAAGATGTACAGTGTAGTAAATGATTCTGCCAATGTTTTACAATTGACACTTTATTGCTATAACTTCCATTTTACTTTTCCAAGGTGTTTTTCTTCTGTCCTTATGAAGTCACTGCTTTACATGGTTTGGTGAAGGTTGAGGTGCAGCACCAGCAGGTCTAAACTGTGGTGGGGGTTTTCAGTTTTTCCCGGCTTTGTGTGGTTGATTCCTGACTTCCATGGTATGAATGGCACAGCTCATACAGTATTCTCAGAATTTTTGGACACTCTTTCAGATGATCTGAATTGTATACAGTTGTAAAACTATAAGACATACTGTTCTTGATTTCCCATTTTCACATCTGGCACATTCCACCCACTTATAGAAGTAGAATAGTATCATTGCTCTCTACTGAATGTTATTTATACTACTTTCTGGTCTCCATGTAAGTAGGCGAGTTGGTTCATATTTTAAATTTAGGTATCTGAAATTAATCAGTGTCTTAGAATTAAGTTCTCAAAATGTGTTTTGTCTACGCATTATGTCCAAGTAATAGGGAGCAAAGGGAGGCTCACTTCCTGACACTTGATTTTTTAAATCAACTTTTGATACCTACCGTTAGGGTTTATTCCATACAGCACGAATTATTATATCATTATCTTACTGTGGATTCTACCCAGTCAGAGTTGAAATAATTTATAAAACAATTGATATCACATACATATTTTTAAAGAAATGTTGAGGCTCTTCAAGTTTTATTGGCTCTTAAATGTTAAAGCTATCAGGGTTTGAGCTCATACTGTGGAAGATAATTTAAAATTATTGAAACACTTCACATATTTTAAACACACTTCAGTGGGGGAAATGACTGTGCTCTGAAAATGGCAGCGAGGGTGTAAAATTAGAGTGTTCAAGTGCTCTGCGAGGCAGTGATGGAGCCTCTCTGCTGGCACAGCACAGAGCAGCTGAAGATTACTCGAGTGCCTCAAGTGCTTTGTTTCCTGACGAGTTTCCGAGCCCCCTCTGCAGAATGATTTAAATGTTTGAATAATCTCACATGGTTGCATGCATGCTTCTGGCCCTCATGATCACTTTAAGAGTCTGTGCAAATATTGAAAATCGAGTCTGGCAAACTATGAAATGTTCGAAGAGTCTTCATTTCAGGCAACCAAAATGAACCCACCATGCCAGGCTTTCATTTGTAAACAAGGTGCAGGGGACCTTTGGAGGAATAGGGCACAGAGCAGATAATACTTTTGCTTGTTTTTATTTTGTTTCAGGTTAATATGGGTACTACTTTTATTTTGAAATATTAGGCAAACATACATTTTCTTATAAATGTCTATGAAAATGCAGATATTTGATAACATAATTACATACCCTAAGGCCATGAAGATCCTCATCTGGATTTTAAAATGACCAATGATAATATAACCTTAATTTTCTTAGTGCAATATATTAGAATGGTTCTATCAATTTCTTTTTACTTCAATTCTGTGGATCATTTAACTGCAAGTTAGATAATTTCACTGTCATGTGTCTCATGCTTTAAATATACATGATCTCGCAGGTGCTTGTAGACACATTTTTGCTGGACACCTACTTTGTTGAACACCCCACTTATCATGAAATATTGATGGAACATTTGCTCCCATATGTCTAGAAAACAAAACAGGAATCCCTAAACTAATTCTTATTGTCTTGTTATTTGTCCTGAAGAGATGTGAACAAATTCCTACTCTCCATAAATAGGATACCAAAGACATACTTCCATTGAAGTCTGTCACAGTGAATCAGTGAACTTCCTTCAGTTTCTCAGACAAACATGGATGGCTCAAAGACAGTTACATCATTGAATGGCCACCTCAGCATGAGTGATCATGATGCAAAGCAAAACACTGTAGTTCCTCCCTTCACAGCTTGCAAGCAGCTCCACGTTCCACCAGAGAGCCTCTTTGTCTGCCCAAATTGCTTCTGTAACTTTGGGGTGGTGCCTTATGAATCTTGCATCTTTCTGAATCTTGTGAGCTTTCTGAAACTATGAATATCTCTCTTTTCTACAGAAGGGAATGTTCCAACTAGGATGAAACAGATCCTCAGCATCCACTGATAATCAAACCAAGCCATGAAAAATAGTGTGAGCTACTCACAGTCAGTTCTGTGTGAGACGTGGGTAAAACCTTCCTGTGTGTGAAGCTGCCCTAGCACTTAAGAGCAGTTTTCTACTTCTGATACCCTTGTAACATTATTTTCTTTGTACCCATATTATATTATTTAGTTTTCTATGAGATAATACCAATGACTAAAATATAATACAGATAATAATCTGATAATTTGGCATTAGTTCCATGCCAAAAGCTCAATAAAGCATAAAAATGAACACAATGCATAGTGTGTCCTAAAGAACAATTGTTCATATATGAACATTATTTTAGAAATGTGTACCAAAAATCTGATATTTTAACAATCTAAAAATTAGAAGAAAAATAATGCGTTATTGATTAAAAAAATATTACAAGAGAAATTGTTCACACAACAATGATATACACATAATCTCTATATACAAATAATATTAAGAATCATTAAATGCTAGAAACTGATTGAAAATATTTCCAGTTGAAACTTCAAGTTATGTTACTAAATATTTGCTAGCTCGAGTTCAATAAACTTTCTTGATAATGTAACTTATTGAAGTGTAATTGAAGATAAGTGCAAGCCATAGGTACTATTACAGTCAGGTGGTAAACACAGGCATTTTGATCACCTAGTGACCCCATACCATGTTGGTCCAATGCGATTACAATGAAACAGAACATTTTGTATATCTTAAAGATGTCACAGACATCACCTCATTGCTAACAGGTTATTCATGCATGTGTTATAAAGCTGCTTTATGTTTTAAGTAACTTACCAAAATTATAAAAAGAAAACTTTCTCACCAGATCAACAAAGGCACAGCATGTTGCACTATAGATCACACACACACACACACACGCACACACACACACACACACACACACANTATATATATATATGCAATGTGAGATGGCATAAACTAAACATATACATATGGTTTAGGACCTGAACACGGCAGACATGCTCACATAATATTTGGTCTTAAGCACATAACAATATCTATATGGTGTGATAGTGGCACAGTTAGCTTTTTTTGACATCCATCGACACTCTAACTGGACTGAAGCCCTGGTCATCATTATCAAAGTCATGCTTGATACTGGAAAACTAGGCAACTGATCCTGTCCAGTGGGGATAGGGATCTTAGAAGAAAACACACAACTTTCACTTTACTGAACAAATAATTTCTAATTGCAACTTAAATACTTATCTTTATATTAATAGATGACTGTAACTTTCATTCTCATTAAAGAAATGTCCCTGGGGCTGGAGAGATGGCTCATCGGTTAAGAGCATTGCCTGCTCTTCCAAAGGTCCTGAGTTCAATTCCCAGCAACCACATGGTGGTTCACAAACATCTGTAATGAGGTTTGGTGCCCTCTTCTGGCCTTCAGGCATACATGCAGACAGAATGTTGTATACATAATGAATAAATAAATATTTTTTTAAAAAAGAAATGTCCTTTTCTTATTTAGGAACAATTTTTTTTTATTTTACATGCCAATCCTCATTCCCCCTACCTCCATCCTCCCACTCCCCGCACCTTCTCCCCCAATTTATTCCTCAGCAACGGTAAGGTGACTTCCCATGGGCCATCAACAAATCCTGGCCCATCACACACAGCCTCTCTGCCCTGTATCTAGGCTGAGCAAGATGTCCCTCCATGGGGAATGGGCTCCAAAAAATTAAATCAAGCAGGATCCTTAGCTGTCAGTCTCAAGTCAATGTACTCCCACTAGCTTGGGTCAGCTGTTTCTGTGGGATTTCCCATCATGGTCTTGACCCCTTTGCTAATATTATTGCTCTTCCCTCTGTTCAACTGGACTCCAGGAGCTTGGCCCAATGTTTAGCATAGATCTCTGCATCTGCTTCCAGCAGTTGTTGGATAAGGTTCTATGATGATGATTAAGCTAGTCATCAATCTGTTTACAGAGGAAGGCCAGTTCAGGTACCTTATCCACTATTGCTTAGGATCTTTGCTGGTGTCATCCTTCTGGATTCCTGGGAATTTCCCCAGTGGTAGGTTTCTTGATAACCTGATAATTGCTCATTCAATCAAGATATCTCTTTCCAAAACCAAATCAGAGAGATCCATCACACTCTTCGCAAGCTCTCATAGATGACAAACTTATTTGCTAAATGATCAAAATTCAAAATTCTTCCTGGAACCATTCAGGCTAGTGGTATTAAAGTTCTATCTAGAAAAATAGCACCTCGGTGTAATGCTATCATTCTCCTCCATTGGAGTCCACTTGCACTGGCTTGGGAATTCCTTCATGACAGAACACCATCTCCTGAGAACAGAGAACTGTCATGTTTGGCACTGTATATAGACAGCAGTTAGCAGGGTGCTTGGTGAATAAATCATACTTGTGAAATAGTTACTGGGTGAATAAATGAATCGGAGAACTGTCACATGTTGTAAAGAAGGAAAAGAAAAAATTTCACAAAGGTGAAAAAGCAGATATCTCTTTCCTTGTTCCCTTTGTCCTTCCCGCAACCCAACCATCTGATTGCCTCATTTTCTTCTCTATCCTCCCCTTCTTCCCTCTCCCATCCTTTTCCAAATTCCACCCTTCCCCACATGCCCCCAATTTACTTTTGTCTAGTTCCCCTTCCCAGGAAGATCCATGTATATCTTTCTCTCTTAGAGTCTTTGTTACCTAGTTTCTCTGGTGTTGAGGACCGTAGGCTGGTTATCCATTGCCTTATGTCCAATATCCACTTATGAGTGAGTTCATATCATGTTTGTCTTTCTAGGTCTGGGTTACCTCACTCAGGATGGTTTTTTATAGTTCCATCTATTTACCTGAAAATTTTAAGATGTCATTGTTTTTTACTACTGAGTAGAACTTCATTGTGTAAATGTACATTTTTTTTAAATCCATTCTTCGATTGAGGGGCATCTAGGTTGTTTCCAGGTCCTGCCTTTTATGAATAATGCTGCTAAGAACATAGTTGAGCAAATGTCCTTGTGGTATGAATGTACATCCTTTGTACATATGCCCAAGAGTGCTTTGGTTAGTAATTAATCTATCTTGAAACTTCTCTTTTCAACAGACATACTATTAAAGAAAACCACAATTGGTCAAAACGCAGAGAAAAAAATTATCATGAGGTACTAACCCTAAGGGATACAACTACAGAATTACTCTTAAATTATGTAGATACGAGCAACAATAAACAGGCAGAGCAGGTAGTGTTAATAAAATTGTATACGTGGGTGTATGTGTGTACAAGCATATATATGTATATGTGTGTGTAACAATAACAAAAAAGAGGCTATAACTTTGAAAGGAAGCAAGGGTTAGAGGTATTACAGGTAGTAAAAGTGAGGAGAAAATGATATTTTAATATTTTAATTGAAAACTAAGTTCAAAATAATATGGTCTTTCCAACACTAAATTAATCACTTAGAAATTGGAAGACTTAAATACTATTAGCATTGATGAAATTAAAAAAAGTTGATATATTTATGTAAATAGTGAAAATAGCTTCTATCTTTAAAATATGCTAAACCAAAAAGCCAGATGGCAAGCAAGAGAAATATTGATTTATGTTAGCAGAGAGTCATTAACTGAAGCTTTCGTTTTACTTGGATATTCAACTAGCTTAAATTCTACTCAATAATATAAGGACACTGCTCATGACTTAATCCATAATAAAACGTTATGTGGAGTTTGTCAATAGCTTGTCTGTATTCAAGGTGTTCTATACATGATGACTTGTGTGGATCAACCTTAAACACAGAAGCAACATTTAAACATTAAACAATTTTAATGATTTATTTGGAAACCATAAAGAGTTAATTTCAATTCATTTTCTTTACCATTTAACTCAGCCTAAACACAATTAAAAATCATGTGTGTTCATGATGTGGAGACTTAAACAGAGAAAATGTCTTTACTCTGGGAGCCATCTCATCAGCCTAAAAATACGTTGGAGATCAGTCAATTTTCATGAAGGGGATCTTCCTTCCACACACTAGTGTGTCCATGTAGTGTAAGTAGTTTTCTTGGAAAGTTGAAATATATACACATGCATTTTATATATGTGTTTTACCATGCTTTTGTGTACTTTTGCATATACATTCTACATGTATTTTATTTGCTATTTAAGGAAAAGTACAAGAACAATAAGGATATGTTCCAGATCTGATCTCAAATGTCCAATACATAGCACATTTTTAGCGTGGAGCCTTCTTAGTATTGTCTCCTGAACTGGCCATCTCTTGTAAGCAGGGAAGACTTAAAGTACAGAGAGTGGAGAATCAGCCCAGCAACATAACCTTCAACCTACAGTATGTCCTATCTGTGGGATATGCTGGGGTAAGAGTAGCCTAGAGAATGATGAAGTGGCCAACTTTCAAAGACAGGTCTAGCCTAGAACCCATGCTAGGAGAGAAGACCCAGTCGTGACATTGCTTAGAGCACTATGACACACAGGCTGAAAGATCAAGAGACCTAGAATAGAGCCAGGAACCAGGAACTGGGATGATAGTAGGGAGAGGAAACTGTGGCTTGATTTGAGAAGTCCTTCTGTGTATGTGATGCTTTTATTGGCTAATGAATAAAGCTTCTTTGACCTATTGCAGGGCAGAATATAGCCAGGCTGGATCTCTCTCTCTCTCTCTCTCTAAGCAGAATCTGGGAGATGTCATGTAGCTGCCGAAGGGGACAGATGCAGAATCCTTGCCAGTAAACCATAGCCTCATGCCGATACACAGATTAATATAAATTGGTTAATTTAAGATGTACTGCCAAAGGAGACAGATGCAGAATCCTTGCCAGTAAGCCATTGCCTCATGCCGATGCACAGATTAATATAAATGGGTTAATTTAAGATGTAGGGGTTAGTTAATAAGAAGCAGTGTTATAATTAATGTAGTTTCTGTAATCATTTGAGTTTAGGTGGCCAGAACAATTAGTAGTCTCCACCTTACAAAACGGTACCAGTGTTGGACAGCTACATCCACATAAAAACTGAGAGAGCTTGAGAAGGAATTCTAGATACTAAAGCACATAGTTAAGCCCAGCTTCTTGGTAGCCCCATTTTTTTCAGACAGACTCTGTTTGCTGGCATCAGGCAGAGGCACAGCTCCTTTAAGAGAAGTCTTCCTGACTCAGTGTTAGCAGCAAATATTGCAAAGTGTCTTTAAGATCCAGCTTTCTGGTTTATCCTGGCAGCAAGAACTGGTCTGGTTCTTTCAGGAGGTCTTGTTACAGAGAATACAAAATGGAGTTTGTTTCCAACTTGCTAAAATTACTTAATGGCAGCAAAGACCCTCTGCATCCCTGGAGCTGGAGCAGTAAGCGTGGTTTGCAGAGGCAGTGAACATACTCCGGCCATGTTGGACTGGGCTCAGCAAACAAGCAGGGTTATGGAGTTGGTCCTAGCCATGCCACTTAGCATTAAAAAAAAAGGTGCTCCTGATCAGAAAAGGATTTCAGATACATAACAGGACAGATTCAGACATAAAAGACCTCTATATGAGACACAGTGTCTTTAGAAAATTTATGTAGGCTTGGAAGAGAGGAGAAAAAGAGTATAGTTATAAATAATAAATAGTTTTTAAAAAATAAGTCTTTAAAGAGATAATAACTTGCCAAATATAAATGAACTAAATATTGTAACTATAATTCTTGTATGATACCTGTTTTGTCTATGTAATTTTACTATGTTAAAATTAAAGGAGTTTTATTTAGAGAGAAAGGGAGAGATGATATGGGATGTCTTTCTGTATCTGTGTTGCTTTTATTGACAAATGAATAAAGCTACTTTGGCCTATAGTAGGCAGACTATAGCAAGGATGGAAGATATATAGATAGAGAGTCACTGAAGTTAGGGAGACTCCATGTAGTTGTTGAAGGAGACAAATACCAGATCCTTACCAGTAAATCATAGCCTCATACCAATAACAGATTAATAAAACTGAGTTAATTTAAGATCTAAGAGTTAGTTAATAAGAAGCATGAGCTAATAGACAAAGTAGTGTTGTGATTAATATAGTTTCTATGTAATTATTTAGGTCTAGGCTATTGGGAACAAATGAACAGTCTCCAGCTACAGTGACTGGGGTACAAAAATCAGTCAATCAATCAATCGATCAACCAATATACTTTCATAGTAAATTAGGAATAGAAAGATTTCTCTAAATGTAATAAAGGGCATTTTGAAAAATCAGCAGTAATACAAGACTGAATGATTTACCCAAAGATCAAGAACAAGACACCAATGACTGTTCCACTGTTGCCATATAATATTGTTCTCAAAGTTCTAACCAGGGTAACGAGTCAAAAAAGGAAATACATACAGGTTGGAAATGAAATAGATCTGTGCTTAGGTCTTGTATATAGAAAACTTCAAATAATTAACATGCATTCAAAATTGTTAGAGGAAGTTCAACATAGTTGTATATGCAAAGCCATTTTCAGATTTGAGTGAAGTGTCCCACACAAAGATTTGTGTGCTAAAAGCCTCATCCCCAGTAGTTCTTTTTTTCAATTATTTTTATTCATTTTTTATTGAGCTCTACATTTTTCTCTGCTCTCCTTCTTCCCCAGTAGTTCCATTGTGATGAATTAAGGCACTGACGAGCTTACCAATGGATGGCCTATTTGGAGAGACAGGCGATTTGTAGGAAGTGACTTTAAAAAATCCAACCTATCCCTGCTCTATTGATCACTTTCTCTCTGCTCCCTGTCTGCTATGGAGTGACCTGCTTTGTGCCCCTACATGCTGCCTGCTGTGATGCTGTGCCTTTGCATGGGCCCATACACTCTATCTTTCCTCTCTTCTCCAGGGTTCCTAAGCCTCAAGGGGAAGGATTTGATAGAGATAAGGCTAAGTGTTCCAAAGTCTCCCTTTCTCTGCATAACATCTGATTGTGTGTCTCTGTATTTATTCCCATCTGCTGCAGGAGGAAGCTCCTTTGAGGATGAGTGATCAAGGGACTGATATATGAGTATAGCAGAATGTTAATAGGAGTCATTTTATTGATATAGTTATTTGTTCTTTCTTTTTTCTTTTCCTTTTTCTGTTATTGTTGTTGAACAGTTATATTAGGTTTTACCCTAGATCCCTAAGTTATGATGATGTCTTTAGCAGTTCTTTTATTGTTCATGATTGTCTTAGTTATATTTTTTTATGTTTCCATATGAAGTAGATAACTATCCTTCAAGATCTGTGAAGAATTATGTTGGAATTATTGTTTTTTGGGATTTTGTTTGTTTGTTTGTTTTTTCGAGAGAGGGTTTCTCTGTAGCTTTGGGGCCTGTCCTGGAACCAGCTCTTGTAGACCAGACTGGCCTCCAAATCACAGAGATCCGCCTGCCTCTGCCTCCCGAGTGCTGGGATTAAAGGTGTGCGCCACCACCACTTGGCCCATGTTGGAATTTTGATAAGGATTGTGTTAAATCTGTAGATTGTTTTTAAGGATTGTCATTTTTATTATATTTACCTTGGTTATCTATGAGCATGGGAAATTTTTTTGATTTCTTCAAAGACTTGAAGATTTTATTATATCAGCCTTTCACCTGATTAGAGGTACCCCAATATTTTTTAGGTGGCTGTGAAATGTGTTATTTCCCTTATTTATTTCCCAATTTTCTTTCATTTCTACATAGGAGAGTTGCTGAATTTGTGATTTAATTTAGTATCTACCTTCACTGCTAAATGTGTTTAAGCTGTAAGAGTTTCTTGGTGGGATATTTAGTGCCACTATATATGTTATCATATCATCTACAAATAAAGATTCTTTGACTTTTTATTTTCTAATTTTTATTGTTGATATTTTTCAGTTGTTATTTTCTTCTAGCAAAGACTTGAATACACATAGAGAGAGTTGACAACCTGTGTTATTCATGATTTTAGTAGAAATTTTTAGAGTTTCTCTACATTTATTTATGTTGATGCTGCCTACGGGCTTGGTGTAGCATCTACTATGTTGAGGCATTTCCCTAGTAACTCTAATCTCTCCAAGACTTTTATTATGAAAGGTGTTGGATTTTGTCTAAAAGTTTTTTTCTGTATGTAATGAGTTGTCATGTGTTTTCTGTCCCTTAATTTTGATTGTATGGTAGATTACATTTATTTATTTATATATGTTTGTGGTTGGGGTTTTTGTCTTTCCTGGTTCCGCAGTTTTTAAGTCCCAAAGACATCACACAAAGGTCTACATTAACTATAAACTGATTGGCCCATTAACTAAGGCTTCTTACTAACTCTTATAACATATATTAGCCCATTATTCTTGTCTGTGTTAGCCACATGGCTCAGTACCTTTTTCAGTGAGAAAGTCACATCTTGCTTCTTCTGTGGGTGGGCAAGGACTGCATCCTCTTCCCAGAATTCTCCTGTTGTCTTTGATCCACCTCTGCTTCCTGTCTGGTTGTCCCACCTATACTTCCTGCCTGGCTACTGGCCATCAGCATTTATTTAAAATATAATTGACAGAATACAGACCATGGTCCCACACCATATGTTGAACCATCTCTTACTCAGTTTATATTTGACCATAACTTCAATTGTGTACCCTATATTTTGTTTACAATTGCTTTACAATTAAAATTTTAATAATTTTGTCATTAAAGTTATAAAAAATACATCTAGATTTCTAGATAGATTCTAAAATAAAATTATTTAGGAATGTCTTAATGTTCACTCAGTAAACATGTGTGTTATTCCACAGAAACAAAGTAGCACTTTATCAAATATCTTAAATTTATTTAAATTAAATGGCAAACTCCTAGACATCCCATATTGTTAAGTCAAAAAAGTTTTATTATTTTAGTTTTCACAAAAATACCTCTCAGTATACTCAATTAAGTCCATATATGATAGCTCAGCCCCATTTCTCTTGCATCATCTACCCCTTAATTCAAATATTGCATATTCAATGTCTTGCTTTGCTTCCTAGCCTCTGAAAAACAAATGCCAGTTTTCTATCATCTGCTTGTCAGTACCATTTAACACATACTAGATTTTCAGTCAAGCACCCATTACCTATTTGAATAAACTTCCCCTCTCCCTTTTAATTTATATTTTAATGATGAGCCTTAGAGGCCAGATAT
The DNA here is from genome assembly GCA_001685075.1 of Bramus lutescens. Classification (NCBI taxonomy): domain Eukaryota; kingdom Metazoa; phylum Chordata; class Mammalia; order Rodentia; family Cricetidae; genus Bramus; species Bramus lutescens. The sequence continues at coordinate 85,248 of LOEQ01004260.1, forward strand.
TTTTCAGAAATTGTCCTTTATCTCTATCCTGAATAGAATTCCTTGTGGTTGAGTGAGCTTTTTGTTTTGTCCAAACTCACAGAGCAGTATGCTCCTTAGATAAGGAAACTAACACACTGTAGTGATTTCTTTAACATGGAAGACTGTGCTATTGAAATGGGACCAATGCCAGCACACGTTTCCTCGTAATATTCACTGACTGGAGCCTCTGATGGATATAAAGCTCCAAAAATTTACATATTTGGTTTGTAAGGATATATTTTTTCTCTATGATTCCTATGCTTTAGGGAAGTACTCAACATTTTCTTTGTTATTAAAACCTACTTTTAAAACCTGCAAAATTGTTGCATAATGCATGCACAGAAAATAGTCATCCAAAATAAAAAGTTCCTCCACACAATATTCCCACCTCAGAAGCTAAATTTAAAATGTCAAGTCTAACTTTTCATTCTATTTATAAAATAAGTACAATGATGAAGAGTTTTTTGTTTGAAAATATTATGATTGCAAAATGCATACAGAAGTTCAAATTTGCTTCCCCCAGCATCTTCGAGATACAACACTACTGATATCCATTTTAACTTACACATTGTGAAAACATGTAGAAAGACTTATACTGTTTTAATCCACACAAAAATCCCAACACTGAGCAGGAGGAGGAGGCACAAACTCTCATTACTGACCAAGAATCAATTTACAATCGATAACTGATGGAAAATAAAAATCAGTTTTCTCCAGTGGAGTGTCACTGGATGTAAAAGCACACTCCAAGGCAAAGCCCATGCCCAGAAATACTTGGCCAACAGCAATAGCAAAAATGACTCCGTTTTGTTTTTATATGTCATGCTTTTTCTTTTGTTTTGTTATTTTCTGTATTACTGATTTTTGTTTGGTTGGAATTTTGCTTGAGGGATATTTTTGAAAAAGACAAAGAACATGAAGTTGGGTGGGTAGGGAAGTGGGGATATTGGAGGAAAGAAAAGAATATGAGCAAACTATATCGCATGCAAAAGAATTTTAAAAAAAATAACTTTCTTCAGCAAGTGAGATACATTCAGCACTCCTTCAGCACGACTAATTGAGATACCTGATTATTTCTATCCTAGAAACTGTGCTCATTTGCAATATCTCTAATTCTTTAGGATTTTAATTTACTTATGTAAGGAAATTAGCTAACAGCTGTAAATAATCTGACCATCAACAAGATTGGATTTGTTCCAAATATGCCATATATCACCTCCAAAAATACAGTGTCAATGTTTAAGTTCATTCTCTAGAGAGGATGCTTTACTTAGTTTCTAACTCATGATTATTAACATAATCATTGGTTATAGATTCCTGAAAACCTCTTGTACATTAATTGTCTTTAAGCATGGTATAAATAATTTAATTAAATGGCATTAATCAATGTATGTGGTATCTCTTAGAACTTTTTAATTATAGGAACTGGAACTGTAAAAATATAGCTCATTAAATCATTAAAACTAAATTTTAAACCTCAAGGTCAAAATAACAACTTTTAAAATAAGCTGTCCAGTTGCATTAATTTAATTGAGTAATCAGATATGCTTTGTTTTCCATTGTTAATAAATGGATTTTGTTGTCAAATGAATGAACAAAAAAACAATCATATACATTTCATATGTAACTGATGCAAGAATCAGAGAGATAAAGAAGGAAATTTGTATCAGAATATCTAGCACTATGTATTAGAACACTTTTTTAAAAAAATCAAGGATTGTTATAAAAAAGCTAACAATATTCTGCAACACATAATCCGATACATATTTGTCAAGTGATGATATTCACTGCACTGAATTCTTTTATATCATTATCCTTTGAATGCTGTGAGTCTAACAACAAAAATTGTGTTGTGTATTCAACAAAGCAAGGAACCACAAATTTAGAAATTAATAGGGTATAGATGAACTTTTGTGAAGTAGAAAAACTATATGAAATTGAAAAATGGCAGTTTCTGTGGAGGAACCCACTCCTTTCCTAAGATAAACCTGACAAAAACCTCTTGATAAGGTTCATTTTAAAAGTGGAATCTAAAATCTCAAACTGGAATCACAAACGCAAACCCTTGAAATGGTCCTGATGCTGTGTTCATAGGCATTTACCTCATCTTTATCCTATGAGCCCAAGATTGCTGCTGAGCAATTGCAACTGGATTTAAACATGCAACACAGTGCATCTTGGTTCAAAATGTGGAGTTACACGGCCCGGCTTCGATTCTTTTTTACCCTGAAATTGAGTAGCTGAAAATCCTTGGCATCACATGTGTGCACTCTGTTCCTAGCGTTTCTTATTTGTTAATAGAAATGATTGCCACTCCCAGGATTTCTTGCTGTAGATACTATTTGTCACATATAACTAGTCCTTAACATCTCATTTAAAAATTATTGAGGCATTATGATTAAGGGTTTAGTCTTTTCCAGAGAGCTTAATTACAAAAATACATGAAATTAATTATCATAAACCCAATGATTATTCTGTATACTAGCCTTCAAAGGATATGACATATTCATTTTTTAATATGCCTGCTTTGATAATTCCTACCTACCCCCCCAAAAAAATGTTTACCCCATAAGGGCCACTGAAAAACTAATGTAACCTTCTACCAAAATTCTTAATGTGAGGCTTATAACTTTATTAAATTTACATACATATCAAGGGTAAGGGATGACTGGCAGAGTCTTTGATCAGCTGCACTAGAAAGTCATGCAGCATGGATAATGGCTTCTCCATTGCATCAAAGATATAGTTTCTCTTCAATTAACTGCCTGGTCACCTTTGGACCCTTCAGAACTAGCTTGGGAAAGAGAGGAATGGCTGGAATCTCAAATGGCCCTGTTGTCAACTTCAAACCCTTTTTCTAAGGGTAATATCAACAGTCTACTTTCTAGTTACATGTGGTCTCTTTCAAGCAGGCAAAACTGATCTATAATAGTTACTGAATATTTTACTGAAGGGTAGGGCTCTATGACAGTGTTGTTTAGAATTGTAAAGGTAATTTGATACACAAAAATAATTTGTTAAATAAGTTTAGCTGGTTAAAAAGAGTAAATGAATCCTGATAATCCTGATTGTATGTCAGTATTGTTTAATGTCATATAGCAAACCAACTAATGATACAGAGTTTCATTAAAAAAAATCCTTCCTATTTAGGTACTCAAATGTTAATTCTAAATAGTCACTCAAAGTATAATTTATATGAGCTACGGTCATTTGTGTTTTGATTTCTATAAGATAATTTACAAAAAATTAGTCTCTATAATATGAACAGTGCTTTTCTATTTTGTGTTTTGAAGGATTTCAAGGTGTATAGATTGTAAACAAGCATAAACTGAGATCATATTCTGACTCGAGAATGTATTTAATATGCCTTTGTAATCCCCTGTTGATATAGGAAAACCCAGTTTATGAAATACTTTGGATGACAGCAAACTACAACAGATCTCATTTCTAAGCATGAAACATGTCACGGTCCCTGATCACTAGGGTTCTCTAATCTTGTCCAAAGCAGTGTGGAGATTCGAATGTAGATAGACTTCTGTAAGTCAGTACTTTTGATCAATGCTGTCTTATGGAACTGTCACTATAGTAATAGAAATGATTATCTTACCCCTTCTTTATATTCTTAGCAAATTTGAAGCAAGTTTACATGCCAGGATGAGAACAATCTTAGGATTTCTATTTGAGTTCATCTGGCTCAAAAGAAGTCAAGACTGTCTTGTTTTCTCTCCTCATAGAAAGATAGAATACACTTTATTTTCTCTATGACAATGTAACTTTTGGAACATATTGTATGGTTTCACTAATGAGCTAAAACTGAGAAAATCTCAAGGAAGGGTGTATGCATACACGTTCTCGAAAATTCCTATTCATTAAAAATTTACAATAGTCATGAGATGGTGGCACATGCTTTTTATCTCAGCACTTGGGAGAAAGAGGCAGGTGGATCTCTGTGAGTTTGAGGCCAGTCTGCTCTAGAAGAGCTAGTTCCACAACAGGCCCCAAAGCTATAGATAAACACTCTTTTGAAAAACAAAACAAACAAACAAAAAATTCTGCAATAGATAATGCATTAAAGGATAGTATTTTGTATGCTAACCTGAAAAATTTATAATATAATAAATTTTGTAGTTGCTTACTTATAAAACATTTGAAGCCCATAAAGCAGTGTTAATATAGAAGTTGTACTAATGTACAACTGTATGTTAATATAGCATTTTCCTTCATTAGTCTTTTGTTTGTTCTGCTGGTATTTTCCAATTTAATCTTTAATACATAATCATAATATATCTGAAACATTACCATTTGTTTTCTTTCTAGAATATAATCTGCCATTAATAATTATAAGTAGGGATTTCTGCTTACCATTAAGGTTTAGCATTAATATCAATGGTGGTAAAAAAGGGTATTTTTTAGTTTGTATTGTGTGCTTATTTCCTTCCAACTGGCTGATCTTATGTTTTGTATACATTCCCAAAAGTTCAAATGAAGAAATAAAATCTCTTTAATGTAGCACTATTGTCAGGTGTAACCAATAAAACTCCAATGAGCAAGTTAACACTTCTATTGTGGGGCTGCTTGTTATGAAGGGAATGGTGTTTTTATCAAGCATGAGTTTGGTGTCCTTTGTCATGTGATGTTTTCTGCCACACAATGATATAATGCATAAAGATAGTTCGTTTTACCACATGAGTAAAAGAAGCCTTCATATATGTGTTGTATTCTATTTCACTGTGACTAACAGCTTGACATCGTCTCATCTGCTTAAACTCTAAGTGTATCAACAACTTGTGAACATTTGCACCCACGATGTTTAAATGGAATTTCTGCAACACTTACTGTGCCTTAGAATGTAGGCATTTCTTATCCAGAAAGGATGAAGGAATGTGGAAACTTAGCCAGGATGTGTGGCTCCTTTGTAGTCACCAAATTAAGATGCTACAGATTCGAAGTGTTGTGTATACAGATTTTTACTTTTACTTTTAGAGTCAACTGAATTAAGCATAGAAACCATACAGTTTTGTGAAATAGGACAAAGTGAACTTTATTTCTTTGCACCTGTATTTACTTCCTATATTAACTTTATCATCACTTCTGGCCCAGTATGCAGACATGGTACAGGAATGTGCATAGAGTAGCTGTAGCACAGCAGCTATTTAAACATGAAGCTCTGCAATTTCTCTCCAGGAATTATGACTCTCCTACCAAGATAAGATCACCCATGGCCCTACCAATTGGCCCTCTTCCTTTTTGAGGAACACCTACAGGTATGTCTCCTTCAAGAAAGAGACCTTCTCCACCAGGATACAGAAGCTCACCTCCCTCAGAATGTGCCCACCTAGACCCTAAGATGTGGATGATAAATATCCACCTTTATTGCCCCACAGCAGCAAATCTTGTGAAATTGTGTACCCTAGGAGATTTAGTCCCATGTTGCTGCACTGATTAAAGCTAAGAAATACATAGAACAATTGAAAAAAGTAATAGGCAGCTCTGTTATTATTATATTTTTCTAGAGAATAAAGCATTTCTATCTAAATTCCTATAATTTATATTTTTACCTCTTATTTACAACTCATAAATTAAAGAGAAACATGTGTGTGAGAGTGTGTGTGTCCAAGTTCAATATGTGTTTCCATTTTAAAGCAACCTGTCTTATCCCTGGAATATTAGCATCTGAGTTGGTTTTCATTTTTCAACAGCGGAACAGACCAAGACAAACTCTACATGGAACAAATTAACAACAGGCCCTCCGTCCTCAGTTAATGTTACCCTATACCTCTTGCTCTCCTCGTTCCACTTTCTTTCTTAGGCTTCCTACCTATGAACACTGAGGATGACCAAATGCCATCAAACTGCATTTACTTTAACACTCGTATGTCTCCAGAAAAGGAATTAACTTATTTTCTAATTATTAAGAGCGGTTAGATGACCTAACGCCACATTTGTTTTCTGGTTATGTAGGAAACTTTAATTATCTTCTATGAATACAGGAAAATACCTAATTCCCCCTTGTAGTTGATCATTAGAAGCTAATTTAACCCAAATTATGTGGCCATTGTTTGTTTTTTAAATACTTTTCTGAATGCTCACATTTATTCCCGTGGATGCTAAAACTTCAGTTTCCTCTGGTTATTAAGTCCCCTCGTTTTATAAACCCAGTTTGAAGGTCCAGTGGTTGTAGATGATGAGTTCGGTGGACACAGCTCTACTGACTTTTTCTGTGTCTTAACTACAACTGCTTTGTCTATTATCATCCTTTCTCAAGTCTACCTTTCCAATATCAAATCCCCCTTGGCATTTTCCTGTTTACTTTCATCTGATTCCTTACTGTCTCATTCCCTAAACCACAAAAATCTCATTTTCTATGAGTCTTCTCTCTCACATCACTTTTTATATTTCCTTTTTTTATCATTTTTCTTCCTCCCCATGAGCCAATCTCCCCTTCCAATTAAAAAAAAAAGCCTAGAATTTTTACACAAGATAGATTAAAGAAAGTTGAGGGGGATATAATTGTAAATAATAGGAGTGTTTAGATGAAATGCACAGCAAATGGAAGATACTAGATGTAGGAGTGATTCATGTAGGTAGTTGTTCTTAATGACAATTTAAATAGAAACATTCAATCTCCAGTATTAAAAAGTTGCAGTTTGATGTGTGTCTGGAAGAAGAATGGATGTGATGGGGTACTTTGGAGAAATTGTGATATTCATAAGTGGTACCACAAAATTAATTCTGCCTTATTAGTGCTTTCAATTTTTCCTATGTCATTCGACTGCTGTGACGCTCCTGTACCTTGATGACTATGAAATGTGGCTTGCTGATATCACCCTTCTTTTCCACTGTTAGTTGCATAAGATGCATTTAGCTGTTCCTGTTTTCATCAGTTTTCTTGTTGCATTTTTGTAAGTCTTTATTTATCCTGTACTTAATTCAATATGAATTTCAATATTTTTTCAGCTATTTGTGAAGGTAAAATGCACATGGCTGACATCTCTTTTTGTTAAGTGTCAAAGTTTTGAGGGTTTTTTTTCCCTTATGGTGTTTTTTGAAAGGAAATTGTATGCTTGTATGTGTAAATAGGAAACTTATCCAAGCCACCACTTCAATACATTCCCTGATAAGCCCTCATGAGATTCTTATTTGATTTTTCAATGTTCATAAACATGTACTGCTATAAAAATTAATCCAGTTCCTTGGACTAATATAGAATTGTAATAACATTCCACATATATCATCTTTGAGATTTACATCAACACTGTAAAGGAGGTATAGCAGATATTTTGGCCTGAGTTCCAGATGAAATAAGGGATTAGAGGATGCTATGACAATTTCGAAGGCAGTAAGCTGGAGAGAAATTAAGACTGGAATGCTAAGGTTCATTGTGTTTATTTAAAATTCACTGCTTTTTCTTCTTCTTCCAGTCCATTTTGGATGCTGTAATAAAAATACCACTAGAGGGGTACTTATCAATAATCATTTATTTGGAGACAAAGAAACCCACAGTTTCAAGCTCAACAAGTGGAAAAAGCTAGCATAACCCTGAGGTCGACTTTATAAAGATATTAATTCTAGTGATGTTGGCTCAACATATAAGATATAATACCCCTTAGGAATTCTCCTTCAAGTGGTGGTAGCAAGCTCATGAGCTGGAGGCCCATAGATGTTTAGATTATTTCCCTTCTCTTATATAAGATTTCTAAAATATGCAAATGTTTAAAGGTCTTCAAATAAAGAACATCATTCGGTTTTTTATCATTATCGTATTTGCTACAACTTTCCAGCTACTTGACCCACATTATTTTTGATGGATAATACAGATTTATAAATCAAGACCATTTATCCTAGTTTGAAATAAAGAAAGATAATTTTGCCAAACTTTAAGAATGTGTGTGAAGTCCAACAGTTGAGCTGGACTACTCTTGTCCTCTAGCTTGCTACACATTATTTCTACTCTCTAACAAAGGCTTTCTAAGAAAGTTGTTTAGCAGACTATTTTTATGTTCATGACCATAAGCCAAAAAAAAAAAACCACAACCAAATATACATTGGTTTGGAGCAGCATTAGGGTGCAGCTACCAGCTTGGACTATTCCTAGACCCACTTCTCTAACGCACATTTCTGCTTTGGGATCTCTTTGGTCCATCTGTGAATTGACTGCACCTGGCGCATTCTCGCTGTATCACCATGGAATCGAGCTACACAGTGACATAGACAACATGTCGTCCAGTGCAGATCACCAACCAGTATTTACCACAAACACTTGCATTTGCAAATTCATACATCCTGCATAAAATCCAGTTCATCCAGTTGAGGTGGATGTGCAAAACAATTGTTTACATCTCAGCATGCCAAAGAACATGAGTTTGTATTCTCAGTTTCTGTGGCCCAGATATAGAAATATAAATAGAATTCTTTCCCTGCTAGGGATTACCATCAATAAAAATCAGTGTTACTTGTCAACTGTGTTACTCTGGTGCCTTAGATTTTCTTATAAGATCGCATGGTTTTAAAAGAAACCCCATTCTTTTGCTTGTACCAATGAGGTTCTTATTTTCTTTTTTCTATTCATTACAGAGTTGTGCTGAATCCCCACAGGTCACTCACATTCATTTGTCGTGCATGTCCTCACAGGTTTGAGAAAATGACACGATGTGTTTTTAGGCTCAACAAGAGAATTATATGTCTGCCCAGAAGAGATGTAGTCTCATATGATAGAGCAAGCATACATTCTGGAGTGATTATTTTGTCACTTTGGCTGTTTAATATTATTCATTAAACACAAAGTTTATCATACACATTTTTATAAACACAATTCAAGCTGAACCTAAAGAAAGAGTACTATGAAGGGCCTGAGTCATTGAACAACATTTTAGCCTTTGTTACAAATTGATATTTGACTAAATTACAAGTCTAAATTTTCTAAAGGGAGTAAAACTCACCATGTTTGATTTCTATGTAGGCAGAAAGAAAAAGTGTCACATTGCTCACAGGCATTCTGGCACCATGTTTCTGCTAATAAACATAATAATATTTATTGTCATGGAATATTCCTTTACACTGTGGGAATATATGTCACTGTGACTGCTTAATAAAGAATCTAACTATCCAAAAGCTGGAAAGAATAAGTTTAGGCAGAAGAGTCAGACTAGGATAATGCTAGGAGGAAGAAGGACAGAGTCTGGAGTTTCCAGCCAGATATAGAGGGGAGCAGGATATAAAAGTGCAATGCTAATAAATTTATCATCATGTGGCAGGTATAAATTAGGGATATAGGTTAACATAAAATGTAAGAGCTAGTTAATAATAAGCCTGAGCTATTAGCAGGGCATTTGTAATTTATATTAAGTCTCTCCGTGATTTTTTTCTCACTTTCTTTATTATTAGCAAAAATTTCCACCTCCTCTCCTCCTTCCATTTCCCCCCTCCCCTGATTCCTCCTCTCCCTCCCTTTCCAGTCCAAAGAGCAGTCAGGGTTCCCTGTCCTGTGGGA